>OU744446.1:8639154-8852031 GCA_916610825.1 Haliclystus octoradiatus
AATGGCAAATGGCAGTTTCACTACACTTGAGTGTGAATGAGTACTTACAATAGGGTGAATCATCATTGATGTCTGTGTAACCTTTAGTAAATACATCTCCAAGATTATTCTCCGGTTGTGGATACTTCATTGCTTTAGCCTGACCACGAGCCTTTTGATAAGCACTTTGCATTGACAACTTTGTGCGAGCAGCTAATAGCAAAATAAATAAACACATTGGCATTTGAATGGAAAACTTTGTGTTGATAATAATAATAATAATAATAATAAAATAAATAATAATAATAATAATAATAATAATAATAATAATAATAATAATAATAATAATAATAATAATAATAATAATAATAATAATAATAAATAATAATAATAATAATAATAATAATAATAATAATAATAATAATAATAATAATAATAATAATAATAATAATAATAATAATAATAATAACATTTTCTTTCAGAACTCTACACAAACTCAATAACTTTGCAAATTTCAGGTGCCATATGATTTCATGTTCCACATTGACTCCCTGGAACACTAACAGCTACGTGCATCACTTCCTGCATACTGAGGTGGTTTCTCTGTGTTTTAAGACAATAGATTTCTCAAAGGACACAAGTCTCACTTCCCAATCCATCAAGATCGGCATAACACAAAAGTGAGACTTAAGCAAGTCAACTTTAATACTAACCTGGATTTGGCTGTAAGTACTCCCTCGTACGGACACCAACTTGATCGACAAAGGCATTTATACCATCTGTCTTCTACAAAAGAATGCAAAAAGAGGAAATTATTCAATCAAGCATTTCTTTCCTTATCGATACATTCACACCCTTCAACAGAATTTAAACAATGAATCAGGGCATCGCAATAAGTCTCGTAAAACCAGCACTCAGACCGAAAGTGGAGATGCAAAAGAACGAAAAATTATGTATGAAAAGGCCATTGAATAAACTGATACACTGACATGATATATGTACAGCAGAATTGAACAGTCCTTATTTCGAATTTATTGTAAAATGTCATTGTCAATAAATTGTAGATTGTATGTATAATAATGTAAAGTCAAGTTCAGTGTTTCCTGTCTCCCACAAGTTATCAGTAATGTATGCAAAAAAGATTAAATGTAAGAAAAAAAGTGGGGAGACCACAATTGACCATAGCAGGATTAGTTAAGAAGAAGATGAGTTTAGAGAGACGTGTGGACGAGGAGGGTGCTAGAGATAGGAAGAAATGGAACGAGGCAAACAATAAAGATCAAAGAAGAAGAACAGCAAGACAAATAAAGCAACAATAGCATCTAACGAACTATGTACTATAAAATTAAAATATGTTTCCAAATACGAACGAAGACAAATTAGTATGTAAGGAAGTCTTTGTTGGAAAGTATAATAATAAATTATCAGTAGATCAACAATGTGATTCAATCTTTGCAAGATAAATTTGCGACATAACTGCCAACAAATTCATGAAAGACTTGTTTCCAATTCAAGATAAAAGTGTTTACTTACTTTCTCTAATTCCTTGAAATCTTCATCTAGCTGTGTACCCTTTTCGCCACTGACCTTTTCACTCATATACTGAAAAAAACATAGATGAATACTGGTAAAAGGAAGCCAGTATTAGAACAGTCAACAGTGATTATGCTATAACATCAAATAAATTGAGTTACGTTGAAAATTGAACAAATTTCAGCATTTGAAATAGTTTTTTCATATTTTCAAATTTAAGACTGCTAGCCTATATTGTAGGCCTAGAAGGCCATTTATACTGTAGCAAGAGGTACGGTACTCAACATATACAAATTTGAAAGTGCGAATGGGTCAAGTGGTTTCAAGAATGGGCCAGGTAAACACAAAATAGTTCATTAAAAAATAGCGATTAATATATTATTGTGATTAATATTATAACAAAAGAATATAACAACAGCAGTTTCTATTGGATTGTTCATTTCTATTTTCTAATAACAGCATCAGGAGAATAAAATCACAGGACTAAAATATAATAGTCAGACTATCAATGATAATGCGAGTTGTTATGCCTATAGGTAGGCTAATAATGTGATATATCACAATCATCATCATCATTTATTCATAACCTGATATGCTTGAAGCTTTTTATGTGCCATATCTTCTGAGCTATCCTTGCTCATTTTTTATACGAGATTATTATTATATACAATATTTTCCTGAAAAGTTTTTCTATGCAAAACAGTTTGTGCCCATTAATTGGGATCTCGCTCCCACACCCATGTCTGCAACTTAACTTTAAGGATTCCGGACTTTGTCGGACCCTGATAGCAGGGGATATTGGATATTTTTAAGGAGAAAACTGGTTAACACTGCCAGGGACAACTTGATAGCAGGGGATATTCGATAATTTGACGGAGCAAAAGTCTGCTCAAAGAACGCTTCAAGGGACATTACAAGCTTTATAGAGTACATGGATATACAATTGATCGGTACATACAGTGACATGTAAATATGGATACATGCCTGCCCTTGTGTGAATGCAGCAAACACATTGTTCCTTTTTCAAATCACAATCCTTTGAGGCATAACACATTTTCAGCATTGTATATTAGAAAGCAGAGACACCCTAATATTGGCCTAATGTCTGCGTTGTGACTTAGTCTGTAACTTCTGAGACAGCCATATCAATTAAATCAGCCTGTAGCAATAATTTATTGCGCTATTAATTTTTGTTTTAAGTGATAAGAAAACGGAAAAGCCCCAACCAACAGTATTGAGCCTATGTTATACGATGACTGAGAAATAGGCCTACCCGCCCTGAGAAAAAGTAGAGTTGTTATTTGAGCCTTAAAATAAAGCGGGAAAATAACTATGACTATGCAATATTATATTTAAATTGATTTTACTTCAACTAGAAAGGATTGAATTTTTACAACATTTCAAATCGAATGGTATTTAAATCATGTAACCGCACAAACGCGCGTTTCACTGTATTTGATGGTGTATTCATTTATAATCTACAATTGAAAACTGATAATAACAAGGACTGAATAACGTTTATTGTTAGGAAATCCAAAAGCGCAGTGCAACTACTTAAAAGATCATAAGTAGTCACGATCTTTAGTTTGAAAACGTGATATGCTGTAATAGAAGAGCTATGTTGAAACTATCAATAAGTCCAATTGAAATATAAAATTAACGTAACAAACGATACAAGGAGCAGTAAACATATAGACAAGAGTATTTATTCATTATCAAGTAAACATTTCAAAACAACGTATGTTTGCTGTAACTTTCAAATAGCGACATCAAACCATGCAAGGAGTTACACGATACAATACATTCAGTCATCGGTGAAACTGCTGTTTTTCAAGAGACAATTCAGTAAACGTGGATAATGGATATGATGTCAAAGAGACACCAAAAGGTTGGATTACACGAGGGATTTTGAGTACATTCCGCAACAGTATTTCATTAATTTGTAACAACAAACCTGACTAGCTTTATTCCACTGCTTTTTAAATCCAGCCATAGACATCTTGATACTTTATTTGTATTAATAACGACCACTTTCAGCTTGTACTTTTATAACCTTTCGGCAATCTCGCCAACACAAAATAACACCACAACCCAAAATGGGGCGAGCACAAGTCCTCAGAATCTAGAACAATGGAATAGACAGGGCCCTGGGCAAGAAGATTACATCATTGTTATGTTTTAAACAGAATGCCGCTTTTCAGTGACTATCTTTCTAAGAATTTCACGAGTAAGCAATTTATGTAAGTAAGCGAATTTAGCGAAACCATAGGCGAAAAGCACTGAAGACGTATTAATGACGTAGTTAATGACGAGATCTGAAGACATTGGAGGTTTATCTGCTTTTTGATGGATGCATTTGAGTTACATTTCTTATTATGGTGGACAGCAGCCGACTTTGTCTCTATCGGTTTCCCCGTGCCCTGACAAGTATAACAAAGCATGTTTGTTTTTTTCATAATAATATCATTTATTTTTATACCATTTATACAGTTACATAGACACTCTCGCCTTCTTCACGTTATCGTATAATATTCTACAGTCAAATTTACGAGGAGTGAAGACAGTGAGTACGTCCACATATCCTTCAATATCATCCCAATGTTTTAAAATCCCTGATTATGAAGTCCCATATTGCCTGGTTGCCAAGGGAGGGTGGGCCATGGGGCTCCCTAAAAGGGGATTGGCTATTTCCTGTCCGCAGTTGGAAATTTGATTGATGGTGTTTCTACTTGTAAAAACGGATGAAAATAATTACTTGAACAAATAAAATCTGTGAAAGCCGCACTTCCCCTTCGAAATCCAAACCATTTTCATCGACATCAACCAGTCAGTTCTGTATCGATCGGGAAGTCAATGGTTCATTTTGGATATAGTTTACTTTATAAACAATTATCTGGTCTGGATTTTGACTGGTGTCTGACTCAATGGCTACGGAAACTGAATGTACGCCACACGAGGTAACAGAGGAGAGATGTCGTTCTGAATCTAATGCAGATTTACTAGCAAATTTAACAAGGGAAGCACAATTATTGAGAGAGAAATTAGAAGAAGAAAAATCTAAATTACATGATGCTGAACGTATGTATCTAATTAATTGATACTAGAAGAGAATGATTTTGTCAGGTTTTGTTACTAGACTTTCGTTAATTTTGCTTCATGGCCTCTGTCGAATAATTTCCAGGATAATTCAACGGTGGTTTAGGATAAAGCTTAGCTATCTCACAACGTATCTAGGTACTTATCTTCGCCTAAATGACAGTTTGATCGTGGTTTGACAACAATCACAATTTAAATGATAACATGGGTCAATCACAATGTTATCATAACAATTTCTTGTTTAGAAATTCCAGTGCTGACCTTCAACAGAATTAAAACAGTCCTAACCCACAAGAAATAACATAGGCCTATACATTTTGTTCACAATTTATTTTCTTTAATTTAACATTTTTTAGCTATTATAATGTCTTTGTTATTCTGTTAAGCTATTCATGGTTGGTATGATGATTGTGGTAAACTTTCTCTTGTCCCCTGTTTGTTTTCAGTTGAAGTCGCATGTTTCAATATTTTACATCTACATTTCTACAGTATACTTGCTAGCTAGTATAGGCCTATATCCACAAGATTCGAATATCGTGAAACTTCAAAACATAACTCAACTGTATCCTTGAAAAAGGTTCAATTTCCCTTTGTAGAAAAATGCAAATGTTTAAAGACAGAAATTTGACCTAAAGTTCTATTTTTTCAATAATATTTTCAAAATTGTGCGTAAACTCAAACAAACTTTACCAATTTCAAAAATTCTGATTCTCTAATAAAACTTGTTACAATGTTGCAATAAAGCAGCATCATTTTTACTTCAATGCTTGTAGCCTGATACCTGAGTAATATCCTTCTTACAAATCTTCGTATGTTCATGTAATATTTAACGTGATTTTCAAAACTCTGAAGAACTGAAACATCAGGTTGAATGCAGCTGCTTTGCAAATCAAACAGAAAGTTATCAAAATAAATGAATGAAGTGGTTTCTCTGTAACATTTCTCTGCAAAACAAATGCTTGTCACAATATTTAAGCTTACAATTTATTTTACTTATCAACATAAAAACATCATCATGTTCTGTCAGAAACATATTCAGAAACATATTCATCTGTCAAATTTATGTTATGTCAGGTGTACGCAAGCTTATCAAATGACCTTGAAGTTGGTGTCATAATTTGAATTTTTTGACTTCGAATCAGAGTTGTACATGAGCCGGAGTCACACTCTGACTCTGGCAGGAGTATCCACATTTTAACAGGAGCCGGACTGGAATGAATTTTTTCCAGTCAGCAGCAGAGGTGGGAGCTGGTGTACAATGCAGTCCTGGTAATTTCTTTGTTATTTCTACATGTATAGAAGTATTATTGGCTACTTATTTCAGATTATCTTAATATATTGATAAATTAATCCATTTTCGGGCTTTTTACAGGAGTTTGTCTGAAATATCTTGAAGCCGAAGTTGGAGTCTGTCTTCTTACATTTTCGGAGCCGGACACGCAGTCAAACGCTTCTATGAGGACTCTTTTCGGATTCTGGGTCTGAAAATTCCGACTCTGTACACCTTTGCTTTGAACAGACATAAAATCAATTTAAGTTTTGCATGATAAGTTCAGCAGTTTGAGAACTCCCATAAACAGATTCTATAGGAATAATGTCCTTTACTCACTCAATTTTCGCAATTTCATATATAACGTGAGCAACAAAAATGTCACATGTGTTGGACAAAGAACTGTGAAACTGCATAATTGATAACAGACAGTTTATGCGCAGTCTACAATAAATGTAAAAAAAAAACTAAACACTCACACGTTCCACATATGTGACCTAAGGAAATTGACCACAACATAAAGGGTTGATTCAAGGATTTTTGCACATTAATTTACTAGAGTGACCACTATCAGCAGGTTGCCAGGGCTGTCACAAGGTGCGGATCTGGGGAAGCAGGACAGAAGTTCAA
This sequence comes from Haliclystus octoradiatus, assembly GCA_916610825.1. Lineage (NCBI taxonomy): Eukaryota > Metazoa > Cnidaria > Staurozoa > Stauromedusae > Haliclystidae > Haliclystus > Haliclystus octoradiatus. The sequence continues at coordinate 8,645,663 of OU744446.1, forward strand.
AACCTGGCTCTCCGATGGCGGCAGACCAGCACAACTTCAGACTTCAGGTTATCAATTATGAAGATTGGTTTTATTCAAATGATGATTTTGGATGTCAAACATTTCTTTGAAATTTGATCAAACAAAAATAAGTCAATTTTGAAACTTTGAAAACATTTCTTCCGAATAGATAGATAGTTCGCGGGAGATCGTAGCCTAAGCATTCGTAGTGGCTTTACCACCTATAAAAGGACATCTTTTTATGAATATATTTCAGTTAATGAGCTTGCACAAAGGATTGAACCATTACCAGCACTTGTCCTGAGATGTAGACGAATACTAAGGGGTCACCAAGCAAAGGTTCTTTGTATGGACTGGTCAAAAGACGGACAGCACGTAGTTAGCAGTTCACAAGTAAGCCTATCCCTACAATTTAAGGATTATATTTTTAGATTAGTATTTGTTTGTAATATGTGATACTAGAATGCAAGGAAACTTACATATAACATAGCACTTTGAGATCTACATTAATGCCCACTATTGACAGGTGGTCTCTAGATACAGGGTTGATTCAATATAACTATGCTCTTTATAAATTTTTGAAATGGCTGCTATAGACATGTGTTTGGAAACTGTATGAAAGTTCTTAAAATTTTCTTTTACGCTCAATCGCTACAATGCTTTTATGTTTTATTTTTCTTACCGGCAATCATCTCATGCTGGAGAGGTTTTAAAAACGATATAATCTCTATTTCAACTTTTCTTATAAATTGTTCTTAGTCACCCCCGCTATATGGCCTTGGTGTAGTGGCTAGGGCGTTGGACCACGGCCCGCAGGGTCTTGGATTAAATCCCTGACCTGAGCACTATAGGTTGGCGTCAGGAAGGGCATCCGGCTATTAAACGCACAGCTATTAAAAGCTCCAATATACTAAAAAAATTAACTAACCACCTCGGTGAAAAAAAGCTGCAAGCTTTCCAGGTTTGTGGATAAATGATGAATCCAAAAAAAAAATTTATGCTTTAATATGAAACTTTTGAATTTTTCCTGAACTGTAATTGATGAAGAGCTATTTTTAATAAAAGCTATACAGATTAATTTTGGCACTGATGCAGGTCTACACAGATATGCTTCCATGGCAATGTTGATTTATGTCTGCCCAGGGTCACCCAAACAAACAAGCAGTTTGACTTAAGGGTTGGGTTGACCCTGTTCATAATTTATATAGCTTACCTGTATATGCTTTTTATGACCAAATATATACCACATCACACATCACATATTTCAGTTTTGAATACATTAAATAATGGCATACTTGAAATAATGCCAAGACTTATATATAAAAGAGATCCAATTTAAATTAATTTGTTTAAATAACTGAAGTATGATATGATATGCAGGCATGAAAACTTTCCTCCGGTCGGCAAAATTCCTTTATTTCTATCAGCTCCACAACAACAAAAACATTAATCTAGATATTGTTTTGATAGGTTTTCAAGGGTTTTCCTCCTTCTTAACTGAACTTTCTTCTCATGCATGGGTATGACCTATATCTTTTGACTAACTATGTACCTATTCAGCTATACATCAGCACAACCCTTTGACCCATGATTCCATATCACATGTAAATTGTACATTAATTATTTATCAACAATATTTCACTTAGGATGGTCGTATCATCGTGTGGGATGCATTCACAACAAACAAGGTGAACATATTATCTACTGTGAACCTGTCAATTATCTTGATAGAGTCAACTCATGAAATAAGTAAAAAATAATAAATGTTTTTTACCTTAACTTGTTGTACTTGACTACTTAATTACTTGCCAAGTTTTTTTTGATGAATAAGTATTTTTTTAAAAATTGGCATTTGAAAAAGTCACTGTTTTGAATTTTGAAACTGGGATTTAATGTTTAATGACGTCATAATTTTTTTATAATCAAGACAAGTGAGCGTGATATGTTCACAACAGCTATTGACCCTTCGTTCATAACAACAGAAAATTCAAAAATCATGTTGTTGTTATAGATGAATGATCGGTAGCTGTTGTGATTTAATCGCGCCCCTCACTCGTGATGATTAGAAAAAAAACATTATGGCGTCACAATGCTTATTCCTTATCCATTTGGCGTAAAAACTTGGCATTGTATTTTGAGTTTTCATTTTTCATTAGTCGGCCCTATTATATATGTCTATGTTTTGTCTAGTCAACATTTTGATAGATCATTGATTTTGTAGCTCAATGTATTATATATAACTATTACAGTCAAACTTGGTTATTCTCCCCTTTTAAAATGCCCCACTTTGAACAGCTAATGTCCTACGTAAACTGATTTCTGTTTTTTCCATTCTTCATATAAGCTGGCAGTGGACCTTGACCAGTAGGTCCTTGGGCTCAATCCTTCAGGGGCAGATGCAACCGAAGCATTGACTGGTGCAAGAAAGTGGGCGTAGTCCGGGTGAAGAGGGGCGGATCCCCTTCTGGCATGCCCCCTGGAAAATGTTTAGCGAATAGAAGCCGTAAAAGACCTTAAACGCAACTTTCAGGATGCAAATTCAGGCTAACTTAAATGATATATACATCAATATAATGCGACAAATTATCAATTTACCTTGGCCCTAACAAATAATGTAGATGGACTTCAAGAATGATAACATGTGTGCTTGCTGCTTGTGCCTTTAAATTATTCATTTACTTTAAGCATGGCAAACTCGAAAATAAACGTAGGTTAAACGTAAACAAACACATATAATTATATACATACGTAAATAAAATCAGTCAAGTATAGGCCTTCTCAGGGTCCGACAAAAGGTTCAGCCTTCTGGAATCCTAGGGGCATTTCAACTTTTTCTTCTGAATTTTCTTGTTGAGGTTTGACCAGAAAATCATTAAAAGCATCAATTTTTTTCTTCTGAATTTTTTCTAACCTTCCGGGATCTAGGATCCCAGGATCTCCACTTTTGTCGGACCCTGGGCCTTCTATTCTAGACAGGGACGCGATTTGCTGCACATGCACGCTCTTATGTAAATGGAAATTGCAATTCCAATAAGTTACATATTCCTAATTCGTTATGCCCATTACTTCCATTTCGACAAGGTCCTTCTCCTTAACAATCTCAACTAGAAAATTTAATTTCAATCCTCACATGCTTATTGCTTTTTCATCACGAGAAAAATTTAAACTGAATATTTTTAATATCTAAAACAATAACAAAACACCTTTGATCGTCGCCATTTGTGAATTTGATCAGGCAGTCAAAAGGAAGCTAACTCAAACGAAATTTCACTTGAGGACATTACAGAAATGGAGATCACACAATGCTTTTTATTGCTGAGATTTCTCTGGTGGTGCAGACTGGTGCGAAAAATGCTAGGAATGCTAGATAGAGCACTTTGATTGGTTAGTAATCGAGTTCTTTGCGAGGAATGCTACAGATACGTCATCCAACTGGTGCGAAATTGAGCCAAACTATTGGACGAGCAATCAAACTGGAGCGGAATTATAACCACCGATTGGCAGAATTATGAGAATGCACTGTACATAGGCAGGCCAATCACACGATTCTGATAACAATACCAATGCTACTTCCAACTTACTACAAACAAATGTGATGTGGACCAGACAGAACTTTGTCACATCGGCATTGTTTTCAAGAAGAAAAAGTTATTAAAGAACAGCGGCGCCATCAAAGCTTAAAATGATTGACTCGTGCGAACACTTTTGCACCAGCCTGAATCCGCCCCTGCAATCTTTGACAGACGTTGTTGTACGGACACAGTGGTCTAATTTATACGCAAGTTGGGACTGTTTCTAAAGTCGTCCTGCTGAAAATGCGAAGAATGTCATTTGTATTTATTTGAACAGTTAAATTTAATGGCATTTCTATGAAATATGAAATTTCATCATCCTTTCCATTTATTTGTTGGTCTACTATACGTGAAAGTTGAATGTACAATAATTAATTTCAAGGGCTGATTTCATATTTATTTCTAGCTTCATGCCATACTTACTGCAAACAGTTGGGCCATGACGTGTGCTTATTCTCCTTCGCAAAATTTAATAGCATGCTGGTAAGTTATGTCAGAAATTTAGTAATTGATTTATGCTTGGTCAAGTGTTACCTATAATGCTAGGGTTCTTTTAAATTGATACTATATTTTCCGGTGTTCAAGTCGACTCAGTGTATAAGTCGCACCCTGTTTTTTGGTTTGATTTTCAAGGTTTTGAGGTTTTTTCGCTGTATAAACCAAGTTTAAATCATAATCATAATTTCCAAAAATGTTTTGATTTTATTTGTTTGTTTACAATAATGCTTGTAAAAATCGTCATAGAAACTTTACAGGTTGTGATTTTTTTTTCTTTGTTGCCACATTGACAAGCAAGCTGTAGCTATGTAGGCCTATTGATTTCCATTACACGGAGAATTTCAATCAAGGCTCGCATTTGAGCAGGCTACACTAATATCTTGAGTAAATTTATAAGATTTTTCTTTTGTCATTTCTTGGCAGTGGTTTAGATAACAAGTGTAATATTTATAACCTCATGCTTCGAGAAGAAATGGTTGACCGGTGTCAAGAAGTAGCAGATCATGGTAGCCATGTGACATGCTGTTCATTCACTCGATCAGATCATCAGGTTAGACAGTTGTTAATATAATTGTTAATTACCTTGCCATTTCATTACAAGCTGGACAAGCTTGCTTTAATCTTGATGTTTTTCCACATAACAGCCAACTAAGCAGGCTGATCTTGATAGACAGGTTGCCTTTATCAGGACCAGGCAAATAAATTTGCTATTATTTACACCAAAGCCACGAAAAAAGCTTGAAATTTAATGGCATTTTTCACATTTTTAATATCGTGAATACTGTATGGATGTTTTCATGGTTTCAAACTTTTTCATGGCTGGGAAAATGTGTGGTTTTCACTTATCTTACATTTTCACAACACCTCCATGGCATTTTCATGTAATCATCATGTAAGAATGATCCTGTCATAATCACAAGCTGTCACAAAGTGCATTATTATATAAACCTGGTTCTCAGAAGGCCAACACACAGTCAAACCTGTTATAACGGTCGCCTCTATACAGCGGCCACCTGTCTATAATGGTCACTCTTGCAATGTCTAAAATAGTATTTTCTATTGAATCAAACCTGTATATAAAGGCCACATGTCTATAGTGGTCAATTTTTTTACCTCTCATAGCTGACCGTTATATACAGGTTTCACTGTAATCAGATTCCAGAAGCAGTGTCCAACAAAAGGTTTAGCCTTCTCGGATCCTATATAACATTTCAACATTTATTCCGAATTTTTTGGTGAGGTTTGGCTTGTAAATCATAAAAATTCCAATTTTCGTCTGAATTTGCTCCAGCCTTCTAGAGATTAGGATTCCAGAATTCTGAATTTAGTTGCTGTAATCAGAAGTTTTTCAGTTGTTAAGATTTTTTCTAGTTGAAAAAATCAATTTTGGATTTCATACTTTTTATATGTATAGAAATTATGTCATTCAATCTTCAAGTAAGCCAAATACCAGGAATTTTGCTGACATTTCTTTAGAACTATTTCAAAGCCTTTTAAATCCAAACCCAGAAACTTTTCAAGCTAAGAATATGGTATCCAGAAAGGCTATACCATCTGTGACACCCTGGCTACGTATTTTATGTTATCTAGGCCTGCATACTCTCCGGGTATCCTCTCCCTGACACTCAACTATAACCACGTTTAGCTGTTAACTATTAATGTTACATTTGCATTTGTCTTTACACAGCTTATAACTGGAAGTGCAGACAGTACATGTGCACTGTGGGACATTGAGACTAATAATCTAATTCAAGATTTCAGAGGACATCGATCAGACGTCATGTGGTAAATAATTTAATTTAGATATCCAGACATTTAAACATTTTTATAACCTTGATAAAGTCAATTTGCTATAATTATAAACTGTAATATAATAAATTATATAGAAATGAAACAAAGATTTGTCAAGTTTTACCGTGACTCTGAGCAAGTTCTGATAAAATATTTTTCATTCCTGTGGTTCCAATTTTTCCTCCCAAACTTTCTCAAGTGATTTTGTTGTGTAAACATTTTCAGTGGGCTATGTTCTTAAATGAAGTGTCCAGCTCAGTCCCTGTGTCTTTTAGATTGCTAGTGTTTGATTTTTTTGTTGTTGTTGTTTTCATATTTTAGTCTGTGTTATTCACATCTTGACAGCAGCAGCCAATTTGTATCTGGGGTAGGGTCTATTTGTAATATATATATTTGCACAGAGAGTTTTTCATCAAGTTTCCTTCTGAAATGCATTTTTGTTACCTTTTTATGCATAAGTTAAGGTTTTTATTGTGTTTTCGAACCTACTTTTGTTTTGTGTTGATTAGGTGATTGGCGGCGTCTTTCTAAGTCAGATTGATGTAATCAATTGTCTTACCATGTTTACTGAATATTTCACTGAAGTTAAACATTAGGATTTTTTCTGCAAATCGTATCATTGAGTATGTTCATATTGCGGTTTAGCAATATTCCCTTCAAGCTTGACGATTATATAATGATACATTTGTTTTCTCGATTGCAAAGTCAACATCAATTCCTTTCAAATATGATTGTTCAATGAGCCAGTCACATTGATTACTATATGTAGATTAATTATTTCAAAACATGCTACTTTCTTAGAAATAGACATGTTTTTATTTTTGTAAATTTGCAAACAATCTGCATTGTATTTCAGGGTTGTGACAATTCTATTCGTGTATGGGATATGAGAAATGGACAGTGTGTTCAAAAGTTTGATAATCACACTGCTGATATTAACGCAGTTCGGTATGTGGCTATGTAATGTATATAACTACATGTACTAATTTTATTGAGATTATCTCAGATGGCAGAGCAAACAGATTCCAATTATGGGATAGTCTGTGGCTTAAATCCCATAAACATCAAATCAGACTTTATTGTATCAGAATTTCAACTGAATATCATATTGTGATAGCGGATGTAGTAGTTTTATTTGCTACGAACCTCTAGAAATTGATCAGTAATATCTAAGATCAGTAATAACCATGTATCTTAATTGCTCAGAGTATAAGAGCCATTCCTCCAAAATAATGTAGACGGTGTCGCCCTACCGAAGGCATCCGTACCACTCGTCTATTTCTAGATGAGTGGCTTTTCTCGTTGAAAGCAATGATTTTAAACACTCTTTGTTGATCTCAGCCGCGACACTGCTGATCAATTTCAACAGATTTCATGGCAGATAGATCTCGATTGTCAATGCGCAACGATACGCCGCAACTGCTCACAATGCAATTCCCTCTGGACCATTCCATCCGCCATCTTCAGTTGGTACGCATTTGATGTTTAAGATAAAGTCAAGGCTGAGTTGACCTTTGGGGGATTTGAGCCACAGTCGATCGGATATGATGCGGTTGCTCTGCCATCTGAGCTAATCCTCCAAAAATAGAAGAGTTGTGTGTGCACTATAAGCAGTACTGTCTACAATGTTATTAATGTATTGATGCTATAACTTTTACTCTGATATATGCAGAGCAGTACAAAAATAATTTGAAATTAAGACTTTTTCTCTGCTGCTGTACCTATATTTCACGAAATAGCATTCATCCGACAGTTTTATTCATAATTTTCTAAAAAATGCTGTATGTGTGTTAAGAATGTACGGTAGATAATCTAATATTAATTCATTAAAGCCATCATTGGCTTGTCTTCCATAAAGAAGTCAAATCAAAGTGTATTTTACAGTTAATGGAAATTTTCCACACAATCCTCTCATACCTCAAACACTAAAGGCTGTCTTTCAAAGGATAGACTTTAACTACTGAATATGCTTGTATCTTGTGTGTTCCTCGGTATAATAAACTTGTTTCAAACAGAAAAGTTAAACAAAAGGTGTGGCCATAGCTGTCTTGGACGTTACAAACGTTTGATTTTAAGGGAAAGGACATACCATCTCTCTTACCATTACGACTATCATTCCGAGTTTTGAAAAATTGACTGATCGAAAATAGGGTGTATAAATATTATATATCACTGCTTATACAATATACATGTCCAAATTGGAAAAAATCCTATTGACCATTCTTCATCATTTAGCTTCAGCTGCCCAAATCTATGTTAAAATTTTTTGTCAGTAATTAATGTGCACTTTGATTTAAACTATTTTCAACATTTGTCTTCTTGTGTCTGATTCATTTTTTTTTTTTGCTCAGGTATTTTCCTAATGGTGATGCTATTGGTTCTGCCTCAGATGATTCAACGGTATATATACTGTATTATCACATTGAATAAATCGCCTTATTTGACAAGTATATAGGTTTCTTCCCTAGTTTTAGGTGACATTCGTTTTATTTCCTTTACCTATGGCAGGCAAAGGTGCTTATTTTGTGAACTCAATGGAATATAATTCTAATGTCACCATTCATCAAAGCATCGTTGCTATCAGTACATTATATAGAACTTAAATTAATTTCAACTAAAATTACTTAGGATAAAATTCGATTTGATTTGAAATCAGAATTTGATTTAATTATGGTTTATAAAATAGCTAACAATTGATTTTCGCAAAAATATTTGTAGAAAATGTAATGGAAACCATGCAATTTGAAAATCATCACTATTTTACTTTTTGAAACAAACTACAGTTACAGTACGTGCGAAAGGAAAACTTTGTTCTGTTTACTCATTTACATCATGTTCTGTCCAATAAGCATATTGAAATATTGATATACTTTGCCTTTTTTTATCCGATCGACTTCAAACTTGAACCAATCAAATGTTGTACTTATATTGCATCAGAACCAATGTTTTATTTGAAAGTGATTTTTCAATAAGAAACCCTGATTGCTCTCTTATAGGTTTAGTTATTTAATATAATGTTGGCATTTGGGACATCACTGAAATCAGCTCTAAAAGACAGGTGGCTATTATTGCCGACTTGACTGTACGTTCAGTGTAGCCTACCTTCAAAATATATCATTACTGTTAACATCATAACCCGTTTAATATCGCTTATTCTTGAAAACAAATTCCCTGGCAACCTCAGCTATCTCACTCTGGTTGATATCACAACCTGTTTATTGTCACAAGCTTTGACAGTTCCTGGAAAGTGATATTAACGATATTTTTGGATTTATCATTTATCCACAAACCGGGTAAACTTGCAGCTTTATTTCACTGGGGTGGTTGGTTATTTTGTTAGTATTTTGACACTTGTGTGCGTTTAATAGCAGGATGCCCTTCCTGACGCCAACCAATAGTGCTTCTGCTAGGGATTGAACCTTGCTGAGAGGAAATCTATGCTGTTTTATTTTTAGTGTCGCCTGTTTGACTTAAGGGCTGATAGAGAATTATCTGTTTACAAGAAGGAAAGTATTTTATTTGGTGCATCGTCTCTAGACTTTTCATTGAGTGGTAAGTTGATTGATCTGAAAATGTGAATTCTTATATTTAGTAGTCTGTTAGACTCACACGCATCATTGGAGCAGGTTCCAACAAATGGTTCAGCCTTCTGGAATCCTAGAGGCACTTCAACATTTATTTTTTATTTTTTTTTGTTGAAATTTGACCAATAAATCATTAACATATCAATGAATTTGCTCTAACCTTCCGATCGTTCCGGAATCTAGGATTCCAGGATTCTTTCTTTTGTCTAACTCGCACTGGAGAGATTTCAATGTTCTGAATCCGATGTCATTATCAGCTAACCTTCAATTTAACTGCTAAGATTTAATTTTAACACGTACATTTGTACACATGCTGATTAATTGGTAATTTCATTGTATGAGGAGGGAAGTCCAACATAAGGGGAAATCCTGAAATCCTAGGATTCAGAAGGCTAATGCAAATCACAAACATAATTGTCAATTTTCTGATTTATAGGCCAAACCAAGCCTCATCAAATAAGTCAGAAGTTGTAAGCTTATATTTTTCTAGATTTCCTTTGTCAGGCACTATTGAGGAGCAAAATTCGAATCAAATATTATTTTGCGACATCGTTAAATATTAAAACACCTTAATAAAACTGAAAAATTGACTACCGGTAATTGCCACATTCATTAGCTTTGTTTACTAAAAGCCTCTATGGCTTTAATATATCATTGATTTCAGTTATTGGGAATCGATCCTTTGAAAACAAATTTGAAGTAAAGGTTTTCTGAATAAATAAAGATGATGATGTTGATGACGAGTGTCACACTGCAGACAAATTGTTTATCAACTACAGGTTTATATAACTATATTCTTATTATTTTTTTAATTCAAGCAATAAGTCTTAAAATTTCAAAATGTTTTATTGAACTATAGGTAGAGTAATGTTATCTGGCTATAACGATTACACGGTTCATGTCTGGGATACGCTGAAGGTAATTCAACCTTTTACATTAACACTATTATAAATATACATATTATTTATTTCCAACCACATCTAAACATTACATTTGATATTTGTAATAAATACGAATGTACAAATGGTTGGCGTGATCTCATAGGCAAAATTTTCATTCGAATTCCAATATCATAATAATTGTTGACGCAAGATTGATGTATTTATTTTGGACAAGCACTTTTAGACAAGATATGTTGCCTACAAAGCTTTGTGCTTTATTTTTACTCCTGTTGCTATACTCCAACTGGAATTTATTAGGCCAACAAGAATTCAATGTGATGCTCTTGAGCATTATGTCACAAACATGATTACTTGTAATCTTAACGTTAAAGGGAGAATACAGACCGGGGAACATTGCGTGCAAACTTTGAAAAGTGAATAACGTTTTCAAGCACTTGTTTCAAAACTATGCTTGGCCTCGCCTTAATTCTAATGTTTTTAAGGATTTAATCCAAAACATGTGACAGGAAGAATAATCAAAAAAGCCATGGCCTGTGAACTCATTCACGGATCAATATTTTGAAATTATGATATATGCCTTACAGAAAACTCAGATTCGCATAGTTTTACTGAATTATCACAGTAGTTTGCTTTTGGTATTGTTTATCCATAAACCTTGGTTATATTTACTGTAGTTGCTTTGTTAGCTGGCAAGTTTTGATGGAATTATCGTTGTGCAAAAACAGGAGTAATATTGGAATTGTTTTATAGCGCAGTTTTGGAAGGGATCAAATAAAAAGGCTGCTTGATATACAAGAAACACCAGAATTTAGCTTGATAACAAAAATCATACTATTGAACAATCATTGAATTTTGTTATTGATTCCACCGTGAATTGCGACATGAGCGGCTGAGCCTACATTTTACAAGCTATGTGATTGATTCTGCACCGCAAAAAAATTAACCTTCATTCAAACTGTAAAATGGAGGCAAGCTCATTCAAGTCTACATATGTGTTTTAAATTTTGTTATACTACTGCATGCAAGACAACTTCGAGCTTCAACGAAGTCAGTTTAAACGATCTACCAAATTGTCAGTTTGATTTTTTTCTTGTTTAGTTTTTCTTCTTGTTCAAATCAATCGAGTTAAACCGTGTCTGCATATTAGCTTTTATTCTCTTGCTCACATAGTAAACAACACATTTTATTCCAGAATTTGATAAAATAATATAGCTGTCTATAATTGTGTTCCTTTGAAATATTTTACCATAAAAGCAACATACACGCATGACAGCTTTTTCAAGGCTTTGTTTGAATTGATGACGTAAGAGTTGGTAGAGCGCGCAATGTTCCCCGGTCAGTATTCTCCCTTTAAGATAAAAATATAAAACTTTTGAATAGAAATCGGAAATGAGCAGCAAATACCGACATGAAACAGATTTTATTTATCAAACTTCAAAACTTAACAATAAACAGGAACCATTCCCTATAAGATCAATGTGATTAACTAATGTAAACAATAGAAAACTTAACCATACAATTATATGCTTCTTGTATAGGCCTATATATCATATCAGGTATTGCATTAATTTTTCATAAATTAAATCGCCTGATAATCACTCAAGACGTGATTTTCTTAGTAGCAAATATGAATGTCTGATTTTGTGTTTATTTGTTATTAATCTTAAAGTTATATAGTCATTACTTTCCAATGTTAACAGTTTCAATTTATTTGTCAGGCCTCGCATTGTGGAACGTTATTTGGTCATGAAAATCGTATCAGCTGCTTGCAAGTATCTCCTGATGGAACAGCAGTTTCTACTGGCAGTTGGGACTCTACACTTAGGGTAAGTGCTACTGTGGGCCTATGTTTAATTTACCATATTGTATTACCAGCACAGACAAAGCATTACATTTCTAAAGTAGCAACTTTCTCTATGCAACTTGAAATTGTTATGAAAGGTCAATAATTATGTCTGGTAAATTGCAGTCATTGTCTATGCAGTAAATGAGCTTCAGTTGTGTTCAAATACCAGATACTTTCTGAGAGGTCCAATTAAATTTCAATCTTAATGATAACATTTCTAAATCAATTACGGTACTTTAATTCACAATAGGTTAAAGACGATTTTTCTTCGATTCATCAAATAAATAAAACCCCTAATCAATAATTATTAACATTAGCAATATCGAAATCAATTTAATTGATGCACTTAACCAATGGTTAGCCTTGTATGTGGTATGTAGTAGGTGATAGGCATATCATCGCCTAACCAACACTTTCTAATCACATTGCTGAGTCAGTAGATTTCCTTATCATACTAACAAAAGTTTTGGTTGAGGTAAAGGCGGCAGCAAACCATTATTAGTCATGAGAACTCCTCCCCTCAGCTAATTTTCTTCTCTTCTATCAACTCCAAAACATAGAAAAAACTGACCTAGCTATTGTTGCAATATGTTTTGGTTTATATGCTTCTATATGAGCTTGAAGTGAAATATAGAATGAGAAGTATGTGTTGCGATCCAATGTATTGATTGTGTTAGTTAGTTTATTATGTCAAACGCTGCCTTGTATTGAGAGCAGCGGAGCGAAATCTACTAATTTGATCCTGGTTAATTCAATTCAATGAGTAAAGGGAATTATAATACCTGTAAATAATGGCTAGCTACGAGAGGTAGATAAATTGACCACTATAGACAGGTGACCTTTATATACAGGTTTGATTCAATAGAAAATACTAATTAAGACATTGCAAGAATCACCATTATAGACAGGTGGCCGATGTATAGAGGTGACCGTTATAACTGATTTGACTGTAGTACGTAAGCAATACTTAAGTAATAAATAGGTTGTCACTCATAGACTTACGTAGACTGCTGGTGAAATTATGCAACATGAGGAACAAAGATGGCTTACGCAAAGGACTTATTTTAATGCTCTTCGCATTGACGTTTTTAAACTAGATTTGTTGTTTCCCATAAACTCTTTTGGAATACAAACTCTAAAACAATATGTTCTCACTTTCATAGAAAGCTAGTATAAATAGTTTTTTTCCAGCCAGCGAAGCTTGATCTATTTATAGGATCACAATTATTATCAAACACTTGTGAAAAGTTTGAAATCACACCGAGAGATAAGGAAGTATAAACATTTAGAAAAAATACTATTAGCCTTCAAATACGATTAAAAAACAGATAGTTCAACTCATGAATGATGCAACTTGAGATTGGGAGTCATAAATAACTCTTTTATTAGAGAAAATATGTTTCATTTAAAAACAAAAACTGCTCAAAACTGGCTTGAAATTGTCATGGCTTTCATGTCGCTGTTTTGGTCATTTGCACTTTTTCCATGATGTGTATCAATGGAATTAGCAGTCTATGTAAGTCTATGGTGTCACCAAAGTTTTATTCTTCAGGGAACAATGTTATCAGACTGAAAACGTTGTGGGATTGAATTTAAAATGCTTAGAAATGTTAGCAAAATGTCTGAAATTTAACTTAGTTTGAAGCATGATGACATGACTTTAAAAATATAGAAAAAAATGAAATCCAAGAAATAAACTAATAATTTTAAATTAGAAAACAATTCTGATTCTGTGGTTGAAAATCATCTGAATTTGTGCTGGCCTCCCAAGAAATTGGTTCCCAAGATCCCGCACTTCTTGAATGCCTGATATTAATTATTGAAAAGTTGTAACATCAAACCAATGTTATTTGTCTAATGCAGTCAAACCTGTTATTCTATACATCGACCACCTGTCTATAGCGGTCACTTTAGCAATATCTAAAATAAATGTTTCTATTGAAATATCCCTGTATATAAAGACCACCCAGTGGTCGATTTATCTACCTCTCATGGCTGGCTGTTAGATACAGGTTTCACTGTACCATGTTTTGTAAGTGAAATACCTTTCATAGATAATTATTTTCGTGTGCCTTTAATTTTAGGTTTGGGCTTAATCAATTGATATTGACTAATTCCAATTATAAAAAAGATGTTTTCTAAATTGTAATTAACATTTGACATTACGCTTAAGGAAACCTGTATTATTTCTTACTGTTGAAATGAGAAGAAATTAATACTGATAAATTGATTTGAAATGAAATCAAATTTAATATTAATTTACGCACTTGTATATTAGATGATTATGTAAATATGCAAGTTTTGAAAGAAAAATAGAATATGTAATATATGATTAAAATTAATGAAAGAAAGAAATGTCGACATTATTAGGTTTAAAATTATTTTCAAGAAACGAAATTAAAAAACGAATACGAAAATATTTTGATGATTTAAATTTATTAGAGATGATATATAGTTGATGTTATAATAAATAGAAAGAACAGACTTTAATGAAGTTTAAAGAAGCTTATTGTTATAAGAAATTACTGAGCTGTGTTGTGTTGTTTATTTGTGTGTATATCCTTTTCAATGCTATGATTAATTTATCCTTTCAAAAGAATGACCAAAAAATGTTTCAATAAAATGGCGCTGCTTGGACTACATATTCCAATGTCAGGATTCCAATAGGCTCCCCGCAGTTTTTCTGCTGTATTGTTTTATATTTCCTAAAGGAAAACTGGAGGGGTAAAATTTGCATACGTTTTCAAGTAAAATGAATGTTTTTTGCCCCCCTGTAGAACAATAGATTTGAGAAATTCTACTGGAGCTTATTCACTCTATTCCTACAAAGATGGTGTTCTTTTTCAAATCAGTCCCTTTGAAAATAATTTGATATTAAATGGTCAAATTTATCAGTCACATACTGCGTCTAAAAACTGACTGACGAGTCTTGTCCATGAGACATTAAATGGTCCCATTTCAATGAACGTTTTCATAAACTCCTGCTTATTTATTAGCGTTTAATGAACAGTTCATGATTGCCATGAAATGTTCCTGCACAAACAAGTTCATGAAAATTAAGCCGCCATTTTAACGCTTCATGAACAATTCAATTGAGTTAATTTAAATTGTGAGGATTTGCAGTCTATTGATGGATCTTCACAGTCTATCCACATTTCTACCATTTGTCATTTTCCCATGAATGTATAACACCAGATTATAGCAATACAGTAATTAATTTCAGTCTATTTCTATTGCATATAGTAAAAGTAATGTAGACGGTGTCACCCTCCCGAAGGCACCCGTACCACTCTTCTATTTCTAGATGAGTGTTTTTTTTTTTCGCTGAGAGCAATGATTTTAAACGCCCTTTAGACAGGTCTCGATTGTCAATGTGCAACGATGCGCCACAGCTACTCACAATGCAATTCCCTCTGGACCATTCCATCCGCCATCCTCAGATGGTACTCATTTTGATGTTTCAGATAAAGTCAAGGCTGAGTTGACCTTAAGGGGATTTGAACCACAGTCGATCAGATATGATCCGATCTGAAGTTTGGTTGCTCTGCTATCTGAGCTATATCCTCGCTATTGCATGTACATCTATTTCTCTGAGCTACTCCTCTAGAATAGGGCAATGGACTATTTCCATTCCTACTACAATATTAACATATTAACTCGTTAACACACACACTCCAAAAATAACACTAACCATCTAATTAACCACACTAATCAAACTCAACTAGCTAAATCTCCCGGTTTCAAGGTTTGTGATAATATCATAAATCCCCCTCAACCCCCTGCATGACATCCTTTACTGGCAACCGAAGAACATGTTTCGATGGGGCTTTGGGAAAGTAGTATTATTTCATAATCTTTTGTATCGTGGATTGAATTATTTACAAGTTCCTTTGTCAGCAATGTCTGACCGTGATTTGTGGCGTTCTTTGTGTAGCAAATATGTTAGGCGTAAGAGGGACGGCACATTCCTGTAATGTGACCGTCTATACTAATACCTACTATAAATCCCCCCAATAAAAACAAATGTTATGGTAATATTATTTATTATTTTTCAAATATTGACAAAAATTTGCATGATTTGATGACATTGTGTTATATCTTGTTTTTTGTAATCTCTTTATATAAAAATATATTATATTGCTCTTGTCATTATTATTTATTATATAAATTACATACATTATATAAAATACCTCAATTATATTGTCTATTAGTTATAAATCAAAATGTTCTATTTATTTCCTATCTAAATAATACACTTCAGCAATAACACATGTTATTTATTGTATAACACACATTTTAGACGCAGTACTATGTGACTGTTCATTTTTTGTAGACACTTTGACAACATGTTCTTTAACTAGATGTTCATCAATAGGTTTTTCATAATAGCTACTACTACTACTATCATTTGTAGCATTCATTACAGAATCATTATTCATGTCTAATTGATTATTATCAACATTATAATCACCAGCATTAATTGATAATCCTCTTGATATTAAAATGCGTTGATCGTTACCTTTATGTCTGATAGGGTTCTTAAATGTTACTCCATCATTATTTACTTGGAAATCATTTGATGACAATGATATATCTTGTTTTGCTTTCATATATGTTACATTAATTAATTTTTTAATAGTATCCTCTATATTATCTTTTTGAACTTCTGGTTTTGTTGAAAGTAGAGCTACAATATCTCCATAAATTTCAATAGCATTCTCGTAATTACCATTTTGGCAATAAAGAGGAGCTAAACCGTGCAATGCTAGTAATCGAGCTTCTTTATCGTCATATTTGTGGGATATTTCTTTCGCTTTCTCAAAGTTAATAATAGCATTTGATGTGTCATTTATCATGTAATATGCATATCCAGCATTTGATGCTGTCCTACTGCATGCTGCCTTGTTGTCTATCAATTCTGAAATTGAAATGGCATATATAATTATTTTTATTTCTTTAATACATTTTTTCATATTTTATTCTACAAAACTCAAAGCAAACTTTAACCATTTCCATCAAGTTAAATCATCTAATTGATATAACAATTAAGACGGCATCGCCCTACCAAAGGCACCCGTATCACTCCTCTATTTCTAGAGGAGTGGCTCTTTTCGCTGAGAGCAATGATGATAAATTCTCATTACTGATCTCAGACACCGGAGATCACTTTCAACAGATTTCATGGTCGATATTAGCCCGTATCTGATCGACTGTGGTTCAAATCCCAAGAAAGTCAACTCTTCCTTGACTTTATCTAAAACATCAAATGAGTACCATCGAAGGATGTTGGATGGAGCGGTCCAGAGGTAATTGTGAGTAGCTGCGGCGCATCGTTGCGCATTGACAATTGTGGCCTATCTGCCGTGAAATCTGTTGAAATTGAAATCTGTAGTGCCGCGGCTGAGATCAATAAAAAAACGCTTAACATAGTTGCTCTCAGCGAAAACAGCCACTCCTTTAGAATTAGAGGAGTGGTACGGAAGCATTCGGTAGGATGATAATGTCTAAATTACAATTACTTTCAACCCTTGCATAAATATTCCCTAATAATTAAAGTACCGTATGCTTCCATAGCCAATTGATGATATTTGATAGCATCCTTAAAATTTTGTTGACGATTCAAAATTGCTCCAAGATTTTGTAATATTGTTCCTTCAACTTCATAATTTTGTTTCTGTCCTTTTTTCAATCTTTGATATGCTTCACAGAAGCAATCGCGTGCTGATTCAAGTTCATTTTCATTACTGTATATCAAACCGATATCGCTAAAAATTTGTGCTGTGAATGAAAAAGAAAACAATCATTAATTAATCTTAAATTTTATCTCAATAATTTGGACTGTATTTATAGCAAGAAGCACAACCGAGGTAGCTGTAATTATAACAAGTGGTTAGAGGTACGGTCGCTGGACACTTTATTATTTTTAGTAAGGTCCGGTCGTTTATATGCCATAACTTGAAAAGAATCATAATACAAAATAAGTGTGCATGCATACATGAACAACTGGACCTTTACCAAAAATAATAAAATGTCCGGCGATTTGACCTGCTAACAACAGCGTAATTATAATTGTTAGTATTAATTATTATTATTTATCTATTTTTTATTGATGTTCATTTGCAGGATTGTATGCAAATAAGCATCATACACTTTGCCGTGTATCGCATAACAGTATGATGATGTATTAACATTATAGGAAATAAAAAATGGTTAATAAAATTAAAATGATAGGGAAAAATAGCAATTCTTTCCAAAAATTCACACAGTTTTATATACAGTTCTTTTCGATAAGTTTTGAATTGCATCCCTGGGTGCTTAACTTAAGGGGCTCAAATTGGTTACCAGTTAATCCGTACTCAGTGTGAAGCGTCCACGCTTTCAGCTCGCAGTTGAGTCAAGTTTTTAAAAGTAATTTAACTAAGTAATGTAAGATAAGTTTTTTCTAATCATCCTTCATGGCAATATAAACAAATCCAGAAACTATTTTGAACATTTTAAATTTTACAATTCCATAAAAGTATGAGAAACTTCCAAGTACGAGACTCTATCAAAACTTGAAAACCTTCGGTATTTGCTACCAGAATTACTCCTTTTTCACAGATAAAAATATTCTATTTATCAATTCATTCACAATAACATAACAGTGCAGTAAAAACGTGGACAGATGTAATCGGATACCCTCAAGTTTATCATGAATTTATGGATTAGAGCCCTTCTTGGTATTGCTATTAAAACGAGTACTACTTGTTATTAATTTTTAGTATACAGGCTATACATACCTAGAAGAAAATCATCATCAATGTTTTCAAATTCATTGAAAAGTTTCCTTAATATATTTCCACAATCTTCTAGTTTATTATTAGCTGCCAAACATTTTGCTAAATTATTTAAAGATATAATCAGAGACCTTGTTTCATTCATATTTTCCCATACACCAACAGCAATTTTAAAACAACAAATAGCATCTTCTGGTTTATCTAAATTGCTATAACAGACCCCTAACTTTGCATTAATTTCAGCTTTCATTTCATCATTTTTGATATCATCAAATAGCAAAACAGCATTGTTATATGCTTCTGCTGCTTTATCAAGTTGACCAAGTGAGAAATTAGCTAAACCAATGTTGTAATAAAGATCAGCTTTATCTTCTGTTTCTTCAGATAACTCTTGCAATTCTTCAGCTTGGTTTAAAGCCATTAATCCTTGACGTGCTTTCCCATTCGCGACGTGACATGCTCCCACGTTAAAAAGGCAACCCTTTACAACACTTTGATTGCCTTCTTCGTAAGCCTTTTCCAGTGCCCTCTGAAAATATTCTTCAGCTGCATCAAGATCTCCTGTTTTTAGTTTATTATGTCCACACACCGTTGCTTCGTCCACAGTAGAAGCCATAACATTGAAGATATCTGATGTCAACAGCCTACTGTCTCCAAATTTACCAGGCTTTTGAATTTCTAAACTGGGGAATATCTTCCATGTACTTTCCAGAACATTCTCGACTCATATCTCTAGCCATGCTGAGTAAAACTATAGCACAGGTGGTATTTTAACACAAGAAAATCATAATTATAAATACAAGCCTGGATTTTTTATCTAACTGTGCTTTAGTACGCCGCTAGTGCATTGAAACTGAAACAATTTGAACAGAAAATTGTGAATGTTACCATGGGAATGGATATATGTCCACCATTGCCTCGCTTTCGCAGAAATTGTAATGTAATTTATGAAACAAGATCAGCGGTTGTCAGGGGTAACTCGAGGATATTTTATGACTTTTTTTCGCATAAAATGAAAAATAACACAAATTATTGCAACAAATGTTAGTCAGCCAAAAAGGTTATTACCAAGTTCTTTTTAAAAATTGAATAACTTTTTCATTTTTCATTTTTGACATGATAGATTTGTATTAAATATACGAAGGTACCATATGCAAGAAGAATTTTGAAAATCGATTGAAAAACAGATTGCTCATTTTGTGTCAAATGTCAATAATCGAATCAAAACTACGTGTCTTCGTTCATAGTGTGTCGGAGTACCAGCAAAGAACTTTTCCTAAGTAGTAGGAGGAAACGCCGAAGGTGTTTCCTTGGCATTTTTTATCTTAATTGAGCGATTAAAAGAGAGAAGAATTTCGCACTATATGCACTTTTATTTTAGCTGGATGGTTATGCTCATGCCCTGCATACTTGTGCCAGGATTATACCCCAGGAATTGCTTCGATATTTTTTGGGATGGGGATGTGCCATTTTCTGAAATCGGGAAGTAAGGTCAAAGTTCACAGCAGGCGAGAATTAATTGTCTAAAAGTTCCTGTTTTTACGATCTAAACAAAGGACAATTTCAAAAATATTTATAATATTCAAAATTTAAATTTAAAATTGCGTACGAATTTGGAAAAGGGAGCCATTAGAATGACACGTCCCCATATAGTCAATGATGGAAGTATACCCCTCCATTCTCCTTCAGAATCAGATCACCTAGCTCCCATATCATCGTACGAACATATTCCACGACTACATATACACGCTATATGGAGATAAAATCACTATATGAATAGCATACCGTGATAATTAATCGTTTGGTTGATTTTCATCTGAAAATCAGTCTTCCAATCTGTGTAATAAAAATACCGGCGGTGATCGCAAAGCTTGATCAAAGAAACTGATAGCATCTATAGACATCATATCTAATACCACAACTCTTTTAACTTGTCATCGAGTCAAAACCACATTTTGATTTCATTGATGGGTTATTGCTTTTGATGTTTGCGTCTTCATTTGTAATTTGATTGTTTTCTTGTGGTTACATAGTTCATAAGACGTCAAAACTAACTATCAAAATGAAGATCGTTTCGTTTATGACTTTTAAACAAATTGATCGGATTTTGTGGAAAACCACAAATGTCCGTATCTGTCACCATGATTTTATAGTAATAGATTGAGCTAACACGCATGCGTTAATGCATTTTTACGTTACGCCGTATCCATTATTCGACATGGGGTCATATAGATAGGTACCGGCCATAGACTGATTCCGTGCAATTATCATTGTCTTTTTTACTATAAACGAGTACTAATTCGTGAATCCATCAATTATTTCAATTTTCATTTATTAGTTGTTACATAAATCTTCTGGCTACGACCACTATATACTTATAACTGCTCTTTTTTAAAAACAACATTGAGTTGAGCCTCGATTTGTTCTCATTTATTATGGTCAAACTCAACTAATTCCTACAATCCAAGTCTCAAAAATGTTAATTGCCATTGACAGTTTCAACTCTGGCTCGCTTCGTCTCCGCGTCTGGTTCACTAGACGTGCAGCATTGATGGAATGCAGTCTTCATCAGTATACGCTCTGCTTCAATTACCGACCTTCAAAGATCTCGGCAGAGTATTATATAGTATTAATACAGTACTTACTTTACTAAGTAATCAGCTTTTAGCAATGCGGCTCAAACAATGCGCGCGTGATGAGTCTTATAAAAAGTTTTATATTCCCGACATCTTTGTCCCTGCATTGTTAGATTTGATATTTTATCTTATTTTCTTGGTTAAGCCTTGAGACTAAATACCTAATAACCTATTTGAATCTAAAGAGAGTTTTTAGTCTTAGGATAGAAAAAGGAATGGAAAAAGGCGGACTAAATGATATGCTTCGTATACTCTATTCTCATTTCTTCCCCATGAGCGTAAATTCTATGAGATTTTATATAAATATTCTCACATATGGGATCAAATAATTATAAAGGCTTGACTGACAACGGTATAGTATTTTAGCCATACTTTACTAACTTCATTACATATGCGTTGTAATTAATTACCGTGCTACACTACATCTCTTCTGCTAACGTAATATTTAGCTCCGATCAGTGTACCATATGTATATGGCTGAAACAGACTGACCTCTTCTATATGACCATGATATGACCTAATATGATGAGTGATGGAAAATAATTTCTCTTGGTGACACAAAAGTCAAATAGTTTCAAATTCAGTGCAAACGATGCAAACATCCTCTGTACAAGTATTAAACTTTAACATTTTTAATGTGAGTTGAATACTGTAATCCGGGTTTAAATAAATAAAATACATACATAATACATATACATGCAAATATTCAAACATTATTCAGTAGCAAATATATACAAACGGTTAATACAGTATAATCGTTCCAAATGAAATATGTAATTAATTAATAGGGTTGTAGAGTACATCTCTACACTAAAATATATTGTAGTACAAATATTTTGTAACTAGACATTTTGTTTAATAATTTAAAAGGCAGACTTCCTGTCCTCTATTCTTTAAAAGAAATTCTATTAAAAGGAAGCCATCAACTTTGTACAAGGAGTACAACGTGTTCACAATCCTTGAAAACATATTCAACATATAAGATGCGGAAACATCATCAGTTTTATTAAACTAATTTGATCGTTAAAAGAAAAAACGCAATATAAGTCGTGGGAATTTCTAATCAATGAAATTGAATTCCGTTAAATTTCGGCGTTTGAAACAATCCAAAATCGGGAATTTCTTCGGAATGAATTAAGCTCCGATTTGTGTTTCCGGCATTGACGGACTGATAAATGGGATACTAATTAAGAATTATTTTTAGGTACCGCAAGTCCGAAGACAGAAGATCAATAAATTTGGGGCAAGGTCAAAACCATATTTCTGGTGAGGACAGATTGGGAGACATAATATCAGTATTTGTTTTGTGTTTAGTCACGCTAACGACGGTCATTACAGGGTCGTTGACAATCCAAAAGATTGTTTGACTCAATAAGGACATGGGCAGGAGACACGCTTCGCATGTAAATGGTGACGTGATGACGCAATAAATTGTTACCTTGGTTATAATATATTCTATTTAAGTAGTTTATTTGAGTTGTGACATTTGTGCTGAAAACATCATCATCATCAACCTTTGTTGTCTCTATGTTTTTTACAGTTTGATAAACCAAATAAAAACAAAGAGTGAATTAACGCGAAATACAGAACCAGAAGTCACAGTGACGGCAGTGTTATTTGTTAAAAGTCTTACGGGAATGGCTCGCTTTAGTATATTTTGCGTAATATTCACATGGCTAATAGTAGAAGAATTAATACCAAATGTCAATGCTGGGTATTTATTTCGTTGTCCGTCAGATTGTAGTGTTTTACCATGTATTAAACCAAGAGAATTACGACGTCAATGTAAAGGTGGATTGGTGTACGATGTTTGTGGTTGTTGCCAGCGATGTGCAAAGTTATACGGTGAAGTGTGCGGTGGATATCAGGATATTAAAGGCAGTTGTGATAGCAATTTATATTGCCAAAAGAAAAAAGGCCAACGATCTGTTGGTCGTTGTAAATGTAAGTTTTATCCTGAATCATTTTTTTTTTTTTTAATAAATAACATATTTATGTTGTATTCTAACCATACATATATTTACAGTATGTCCAAGTTTTTTTATTACCATCAATCAAATGTTTTGAATTATATATAAATAATATATTGTTATAAGCAACTGCTAAAATTTTTAACTTACTGTGAAATCAACCGGGATTTGTTTTGGTAACAATAAACACATTTAAATATTCTTCGCTTCAGCGCAAACTAGATTTATCAGCGTAGTGTTTAAACCATTATTATTTTTAAACTACAAATATATAAAGAGCTAAGCTTCATCATAAACCGTAATGGTCGATAGTCGCAAGGTGGAAAAAATGTACGATTACCGACTGAGAATGGTCAAATTTCCAAGCAAGTGATCGGTAAGTTAAAGTTGTACTGTATCTGTACATTATGTTTAGATTTAATTTATTATTTACCGTAATTCTTTCAGACCCATAAAACTCAAAATAATTTCGTAAAACTAAACATAGGTTTTTGGCTTTTCAAAGTGGTACTTTGTAAAGTTGTAAACTTTTCATTAAGATTTCGAGAACATCCAAGAACATTTATTCTGTTGAAACGATACGAAACTGTTGTTGTTTAATATAAAATGCCCTTCGTGGTTTTATATTTTTCGCATGAAGACATCAAAACAGTGATATCAATGTTGCAGGTATCGATGTCGGCTCTTCTCATAGAAATATTGACATTTTCACATTAGAAAACTTTTATACCCGGCTTTTCCATACGCCATGTCCGGAAATGTAATATTTTAGCTCATCGTAAAAGTCAAGTGGGGCAAGGCGAGAAAACAGATTTTCGGATTTTGTTAACTTTTTAAAATATCGTGTCCAACAATGGTCATTAGTCATATGTAAAAACAACTAAATGTAGCTTAACCTTGAAGAAATAAATTAGTAGTAAATCTCTGGTTAAAAAACAATCATAAATTGTCATGATGTTTTTCTTAATCCCCTCATTCAAACAACAATCAAATTAATTATCATACCAGTGAGTCAGACAATGGTAATTGTCTTCAACGACTTGTCAATTCTGTCATCTTTTCTTCTATAATTGTCGATTATCTTTGCACATCGGTGTGGGCGTGATTAGAACGCAATTACAATACAGCACTTAACAAACTTTATACATACAGACGCCGCGAAAAAAATAACGCTACTGACGTGAAATGTTCTCTACCCACGGGATGTAACATTAATTGATTAAAGTGTTATTATCGACAGATATGTATTTCAATCATAGTCTCATAGAGAATATAAAATAATACATACAAATGAAATAAAAAATCTAAATGCATATATATATACATGTTACAAAATGATTGGAATCATCCCTTGAGAATAATAGCTTTTCTGTTGGGAGAAACAAAATTAATTACAATAGAATCTTCTAGCTGAGAAATACATTTGATAAACATGAAGACTATAATAACCATGTTTTACATTAGAATGTCTATGTCGCTATAACAAGTAACGCACTTGTTTGACCAGTCAAAACATCAAATTTTACTTTCATAAGATATTTCTATAGCTTTTCTTCTATTTATTTAATCGCCAGACAAGGCTCATTTTCGATTAGAATTCCTTTCATGGCATTTCAGTTAATTTATATGTCAACACGGGTGTGGCATGATATCGGTACGCCTTGTTTTTTGCCTTTGATGTATTTTCCTAATAGATAACAACTCAACGATATGTTAATCATTCTATTGCAAACTGATACAATCTGGAGTTACAAACTATCGTTGTCAACTTGTGAAAATGTTATCTTTCAAAATGTGTAGAATAGTTACAACCACTGAGGACCGCTGTAAAATGTGAACGGAAATATCTGTGAGACATTATCTCTATATTTCTACCATCAATCTAATCTACGTGCACTGATGACCTAAAACGGTTGCACGATCAACCACAAAGTCTTGTATTGGACAATATCGATTGCCCTCTCCTGATAAAACTTCAAATGTCAAGCAAAGTTTTTTTTACAAAGTTATATTCTGCACAATTTTCTACTGAAAAGCACCTCCTAGTTTTTCCAAAACAATATAAAAGTATTATCGGTAGTTAAACTAAGGGATTCGTTATTCACTTCAAAACAGTTCATAGAAAAATTCAAGGGTGTCTAAATACTATACGGTACTTAACAATACATTTATGTTTTTCTATTGTAAATAACTGTATCCTAAGCTTTTCAAATGTCCCAATAGTAAATTATTTTCTCAACATAATATTGTAAATGTTTGTTAAACAAATAGAACAAGTAGAAACGGGCACATGTAGCTGGCAAGTAAAGTAAAGTGAATTTTCAGGAGGGCAGGCAATATTACATCAATCTACTCAGTATATTTTAGATTGAAATATTGAAAAACTTTCCTATCCCGGAAACTTGCGAATACTTTTGATTGAAATAATATACTATAAATATTTTGATCGGGAACATTTCATGTTATTCTCTAACATATTGTCTGTCCCTTGTTGTATTACCCTGTCACTATATTACTGTATATTATTCCATCATTCATTCAAACAATTATTTTATCCCTATAAACACATGCAACCCCTATAAAAATAAACCCAAAACTGTTTTAATTTTGTTCAACCACTAACATATTACCCTGTCACCATATTACTGCATATTATTCCATCATTCATTCAAACAATTATTTTATCCCTATAAACACATGCAACCCCTATAAAAATAAACCCATAACTGTTTTAATTTTGTTCAACCACCAACATATTACCCTGTCATTATATTACTGTATATTATTCCATCATTCATTCAAACAATTATTTTATCCCTATAAACACATGCAACCCCTATAAAAATAAAGACCCATACCTGTTTTAATTTTGTTCAACCACTAACATATTATCCTGTCACTATATTACTGTATATTATTCCATCATTCATTCAAACAATTATTTTATCCCTATAAACACATGCAACCCCTATAAAAATAAAGTCCCATAACTGTTTTAATTTTGTTCAACCACTAACATATTACCCTGTCACTATATTACTGCATATTATTCCATCATTCATTCAAACAATTATTTTATCCCTATAAACACATGCAACCCCTATAAAAATAAACCCATAACTGTTTTAATTTTGTTCAACCACTAACATATTACCCTGTCGCTATATTACTGTATATTATTCCATCATTCATTCAAACAATTATTTTATCCCTATAAACACATGCAACCCCTATAAAAATAAAGTCCCATAACTGTTTTAATTTTGTTCAACCACTAACATATAGTTGATGTGTATTTGATAATTTAATGCGATTAATGGCTTTATATGATAGATTACAACAATTTCTCGAGATTAACTATTTAATAAAACAGTTTATATAATCCTTAAATTTTAAAAGTCATGATAAAAAAACCCCACTTACTTAGCGGGAGATTTAAAATAGCAAATTGAAAAAAAAGTATCTTGTTATTTTGATATATATATTTATTAATTTCATATGCAATTTACTTCATAATTAATTAATGTTTTATTTATTTATAGATGTTCCTCGTAAACCAAAACGGTTAATATATGAATTACGTATTGGTAATGAAATATCACAATGTCGTCCTCTATGTACACCTAAATTCTGTTCAAAGTGGCCGGATGCAGTGTGCTCAGCTTCGTAAGTGAATTTATTTAGATTTGAAAGAAAGTATTTGGTTATATTGGTTTTTTGAATTCAATAAATGTTAAAAGGTTATGTCTACATATCAAATATAAATACTAGGCCTACAAATGCTTTGTTATGTATTTTTCCTTGCCTTAGGCTAGCCTAGATTGAGAAAATTCGATCTTATGTTAGAATAGGTCCCTCTATAGGGCGTGGTCTGTGCGCTGTGCTACATTGACTATCCAATAGAGTACTTACATCATTCCCAATACAGATTAATTTTAATGAGAAAAACTATCTATGAACTACCATAAATTCAGGAATACTCTAGTCTAGACTACTTTTTCCAGTCTAGACGACAGGTATTTGTGGATTAAAGGGGCCATTAAACGAAAAATGTAAAACTCAAAAAATTAATTCTATTGAAATCTACAAGTTAATTTCAACCATTCCAGTAGTTTTCAAATTTGATATTCGTTATTCAAAGCTTATAATCGGATGGACAATTAATGGGAAATATAGTTATTGAATGAAATATATAGTTTTTCATCCTGGCGTATTTCTCATATATTTCATCTTCCGTTGTATATAAATGTTATCTTCAAAAATGAAAGCATGATATTTTGATTCTGTTGTTTCATGCAAACATATCACGTTTCATATCAGTAAAGGATGTTTATAGCATCCAACACAACACAATGTTTTAATTACTACGGAGAAAGTTAAAAGACAGGAAATATAAAATGCTAATTGCGGGGATATTGGAGAAGACAAAAAAAAACAGAGGAGAAAACCCAACACGCGACTTCTATCTATTAATTCGGGCGCTCTCCAATTTGACCGATTTGTCTGATATTCGAATCTGACGTGTGCTAGACTGTATATAGCATATACTACTCTATAGCTCTGCTTTTATTATTGAGCACTTAAATTGATGTTTTGCCCACACAATTACTTTACTACTCTATATATAATAAATTCGAGGCTTGAAATTCACCTGGTCGTAATCACGGCCATAAACCCAGGGGGATTTTGAGTCAAATTTTGGGCAATTTTGAGACAAAATTGCAAAAATCGTGCTATCAACCTAGGACAGTATGAAGGTCCCAAATATGAATACCACGCCTGTTTCGGGCAAAATGCCCATTTCTTTGGACAAAATCGACAAATACACCCGGTCAGAATCATGTATAGTAATACTACCAATAATAAGCCCTGACGTACCGAGTTGCTCTATTTGTATTCCGCCTATTATTGACAATACCTCGAAAAAGGTGATTACTAAAATCTACTATGCTTTAAATTGTGAATTCTTCGTCATGATTTTGTTCCATTCTTTAGATCAAATGCTGTAGCAACAAGAACATGTCAAGCCCCATGTCAACATACAGTCTGTCAAGCATGTTATTTTGAATCTCAAACTGACCTACCATGCAGCAGATGTGATCGGGATGATTTCGCATGTATGCAAAGATTTGCAAAATGTGCTAAAAAAGATTACTGTACTAGAGCAAAATATCCATGCAACGCTCATGCGAAGGTACGTATCTCCTCGAACATGATCTTACCTTTGTGTTAGGTTATATTAGGATTTAAAGAGTATCAAGAGTAGGAGTATGCATATTTCAACCGGAGCCAGACTGAGTGAATTATTTGCCAGGCAAGAGCAGAAGTCAGAGCCGGAGTCTAGAATGCAATGCTGGTAATTTCTTAGTAAGCTCGGCAAAGTTGCATATTGTCTGCATAATTCTACGTAGAAGTTGGATTTAATTTCTTGTATACGTTTCTATGTTTGCTTTATTTTGGGTTGATAAATTAATCCATTTTTGGACTTTCTAGAGGAGTTTGTCTTGAATATTTCAGAGTCCAAGTTGGAGTCTACTTTTCCCGGCTATTTTTCTTATATTTTCGGAGTCATTCTATGAGGATGTTTTTCGGATTCGGAGTCTGAAGGGTGGGGTGTGACCCTTTCACAGACTGTGTGCTGCAACAACAACAATAAATGAGTCATATCACTTATCAGATTACACATGGTCCTAAAACTGCAAAGTTTGTACAGGTAATGGCATTGAAAAAAGGCCCGCGATATGGGAATAGATCAGATGCTATAGATAATTAAAGAACGTGATGCTCACCACACTTCAACGGATTCTCTCACGATTCGAATTTAATACTACTGATATGCATACACAAATTATTTTATAATACATAAATATTCATGAACTGAATTATGTATAAGTCTGTTAAAACTTATACACTATTTCTTCATAAGATCGTTGAGGTGTTCGCAGACTCTGGGGGAATTTAGGAAAAAACATATCTGCAGAACGATAACAAAAAATTAAGAATATTCCAGACTGATATTTTTACAAACTTTACAGCCCCCCTCCCCCCACTCAAGTTTACATGTTCTTATAGAAACAAGAGTGTGTCGACTACATAAATTTCCAATATATCTACGCTGATGTTAATATATTCATCATATCTATAATTACTTAAAATGGTGACCGCAAAATTGAATATGTTTTTTTCTTCATTTTTAGCGGAAAAGTGATGGCCGATTTGTGTGCAAAATACCATCTTGCAAATAATTCTACAGTATTTATTATGAACTATTCGAATTTTGACATTTTTAAAAGAGAAATTCATATGTCTCTCTTGTAAATATCAACAATTAAATGTCGAACAAATAGTCGATCTATTTGTTTATAGAAACCAAGGATAATATATTTTTTAAATGACTAAGACAAATACAACGTCAACTTCTAGACCTATACAAATGATTGTCTTGGTTATAACGAAGAAAGAATTTTACTTTATTTTTTGAAAAACAAAAGAATGAAATGGAATCGTTTATAAAAGGCTAACGATTTTTGTTGGCAGGCCAACTTATCAACAAATTAGCCCATTTTTGAAATGCAGAAAGAGCTGCACTAACTATATATTACGAAGTGACCAAATCTATGTAAAAACTGTAGGCCCCTCTGTTAATACCAGTAATCCTCACGCTTGGCCAATCAACTACGTCGTTTGTCAGAAAAGTCATCGAAAGCGAATAGATACAAAAGTTTAAAACTGTGGACCTTTTGATATTTTTCGACATGGTTTCAAATATTAGTTAAACATTATTTTTGGATTATTAATTATATGGGAAACATTTAAATTGAAATGAATGATAAATAAAATAAATAGCAGCATGATGTACAAGAATAAAAAAAATACTCGCACATGTGATAGAAATATTATTATAATAGTATAGTATTTTCAAAAATATATAATTATTTACATAGTTTTGTTTCTTTTTCTATAAATGATATTAATAGATAATACATTGTTATAAATAAATGATGGATCTCGATTTTGTTGTTCATTTGTGAGATTTGTTTGATATGATGGTAATCAAAATATCAACCTTTTGGATAAAGTACCTAGAATGTAAAGTCACATGGTCTAAATATGGATTGTCGATCCCCCCTCAAAACATGAGAGAAAATGAACTGAAGAGGGAGGAAGAAATTCAACAATCTAATAGCTAAACCAATGAGTTTTCTTGTTGTTTTGGGACAAATAGAAATGGAGGTGTAATCAGCTGATCCGAGGAACTCTTTAGCTGGCCCTCGTATTTCAGCTAAAAATTAACCAGATTGTTTACCAAGGCCGTAAATCCAATCAAATATTTCAACTCATATTTCGGGCAATTTCGTGAAGGTTAATACCTTCAAAATTGTAATACTCAGTAGTTCCCCAATTGTCACGGCTCTTTTGGGCAAATTGGCAAAGCATGTAGTTACGGCCAGCATGTCCCCATGATAACATGCAGGTAGTACATTTTTCAAAGTAAATTATACTGAAGTGGACAAATAGAGATTGATAGATAACAGTTATTTGAGACACGTAAGCAATTTGTTACTCTATATACACAAGGCATGGGGTATAGCTAATTCAGCATGTCTTATTTACAATTATCTCTTCTTGGTGTTTCAGATGACATCATGATTACATAGTGCAAGTGGACAAATTATTAGTGTTATTGCAGTGCGCATCTCTGTTAAATCAAATGACATTTCGCTAATTTAGTATTAACAATGTTCATTTGGTCATACTTCTTTTTGTGAATCATCAATTTTGTTGCCTTGATTTAATATCGTCGCTGAATTTTTTCTAGCTGGTTGTTATAGCATGTTGACAATAACGGCAGAGCATATATCGCATGGATTGATTATTTTGCTTTCAATGAATCTTTTAGGTCTGATGTTTGAGACGTTCCACAGATAAGACAGCTGGTGGAACTTTGTTAAATGGTGAACAATAGCGGTCCAAGTATAGACCCAAGTGTAGGACAATAAAGTTTTCTAACACGAACAATCTGATTCCTATCCATCTTGCTGTACAATTTCCGACAATGATCGTTGCTAAAATTGTTTGCTTCTAAGCATGAACCATTTAGTACAAAAACGTAACCTTTTTAAGAATCTACAAATTGAGTTTGATTCCATTTTTAAGCGAATAGTATTTGACTTGAGTTTGGAGACTGCTAATCATCATGCCTGGAATTTGTCAAGTCGATGGGTAAAATCAACTCAACATTAGACTTGTGGGCACGGCCTTGAAATCAAAATTTTGAGACGAAAAACTTCAAAGATCGTACAATTTTGAAGGTATTACAGTACTGATGCTCCAAAATACGCAAATGACACACCTTTTTCTGGGTAAAATTGACAAATATTATGGCTACTGAACTGTGCGACGTCCAACGTCATCGTGTGCATCAATCCCAAAAAGAGATCCAGATGAAACGTCCTATAACGCACCATGTGGCATATTTTATAACCGCAAATTAAATTTTATAGGGTACTAACCACGTTTAGGAATTTCTCAAGGTTGTTGAAAGTACATTTATTACCTGTTAAAAGTTGGTTATCTTCAGATTTCAATTTTCTCTTCAGGCCTGTAACACTTTCCTCTTTATCAGGTTTCGTTTGTGGTCTGGGACGAGGAACATTTTCAGGATGAGTAGGAGCTGGTTTATTACTGAAGTAACTATGCTGTAAAGCCTGAAATAGTTGGAACGAGATTACCAATCAGGTATTATATAAGAATCCAACCACAAAACGTGGATACCAATTAAAATCAAGTGACAGACCAGGGCACAATTTGAATTGTTTGTCTATTATAGATTCCGTTTGGAGGCAGTTACTATATGTATGGCAGAGTGATAAAGCACAGACATCTTTCATAATTAAGTAGGAGAATAATTAACAGTTGTTGATCGAAGACGAGGTGAATCTTGGCTCATAATGACTGAGGTCCGCCAAGGTCATTATTCCGATATTCATCGAGTCTGATATCAGTAACTGTTTTAGTCAATGACTAACTCGTCAATTTTGTAATATATAATCATAACATGAATTTTAATGCATAAAAACGCAATTAACTGTTGCGTCAATTACGCCACAGCTTTAGAATCGAATGCTGTTCGATGGTCCGGCCAATCAAATTGCTCGATTTTCGTGCTAACCCATTAGTCGATGATAAATCAATTAGCTGGATGAAAACTCTGAATATGTGATCAATATTGGTTTTCAAAGCCATGAGAGAGGGGTCAATGGATAATTTTTGATAGGAAGGGGAGCGAAGTTTGGATCAGCAATTAAATTATCCGAGACATTTTTAATTTTTCAAGAGGACCGCAAAATTTACTGATCAAAATTTATGAAATTTATACCCATGCCGTGCATATTTCTGGAGACAATCGTAAAAAGATAAATAAAAACAGATATAGAAGTAATAACATATCGCATGCCCCAGTATAGAAAGTGCGCGTCACATAGTTTATAGAAGTCCCCCCGTTCCAATCTCGCATAATGTCGATAACTTGAAATTTCAATCTTACCTGAGTGGCATTGATCCGTTTCAATGGGAAGTAAAAAAAGAGTTTTGATAGTAGATCAAGTAAATCATCTCCAGCAGCAGAGAAAATGTCACGCAGAGGAATCGCAGGTGTAGGTTTGAATGTTATGTAGTCAGCAAGAAGCTTCATACCCTGTCAGAACGACACGCAAAATCAAACGCAAATTAACAACAATTTCAATGGAGATGCCATTAAGTGTACACTGTTACTACACCATTTCCAATTCAATTTCAGAAACTTCTAATTCAATTCGAGGCATTATTATAAAATATCTAATGCCTGATATTTGCTAGCCTGCTCACAGACTCACTATCAAAATGTAAAGTTGGTAGAACAGTAGAGTAGTATAGAATTCCTACATTTCAACCAAGTTTACATTTTGACAGTAAGTCTGCGAGCAGTGCAAGCAGGCTAGATATTTGCGGGAAAATATCCAATGCCTCGCCAATCCTCAACATGATTGACAGATACGCATAAAATCGGCAGTTGCCTGTCCTGCAAAGTAATTATCTCAATCTGAAATTGATTTGTAAATTTCTGGAATTTAATTGAAAATTTCTGAAATTCATTTGGAAGAGGTGTATTCTGTAATCCAATAATCTAATAATCTGATATGTATCTTCAGTGTATTGTCAGAACCTTCAGTTACGCTTATTAGTTAGAATTATAAAATATTTCATGGCTCTTGAGTCTATTTTCAAATGTTTAGGAATTATAGTATGCTCCCTGTAGGAAGAGACAGCGCATAAGTTTCCAAATGTACGGAAAGCCGAAAATACCTAACCTAACTGCCTAACCGGTAATTGTAATACCACATGGTGATGATAACATTTGGATTAATAGTCAACCAAAACAGACAACAATAGAATAACTGACCGGCCAATCGTCTTCAGTTGGTGTTCCAAGAGTTTGAAATATTTTCGACAGCTGATCCAGGTCACTGTCACCCGCCAGAAAAGGTGCCTAAAAACAGGATTAAAGATATAATCCGATCAAAATCATAATCCCTCGTATGATCAAGATGACCGCAAGAGAAACAAATCGATAGCAAAGGATTCTTAAAAATGCGGTCAGGCGGATAAAATAATCCACATTGAAACAAATCAAAAGAAAGTACAGTATACTATGAGTTATACGCAACGTGATTCTCCGAGTAAGGCATATAATAGGTTATACGCCGTACTTTCATGAGGCGAACCATAAAAATCCAGTTCGTTTTGGGTGGACCTTGTAGGGCGTGCCAAAAAATAGTACGGCTAATAAAAGTACGATAAGAAAAGTCAATGAAAACATTTTTAAAAGTACGGAGGTAATTATAATCTAGGTCTCAGAATTCAGTCTAGAGGTTAAGTGCAATTCAAATAAATACACTGTAGAAGAACACACCTACTAGAATTGATAAATGTTGATGGAGCCATTAAATATAAATGAATAAAACATTGAATGAGCATCCCGAGACCCAGTAGGGATCCACCTGGTCACCTTTAGATCATAGTTAACTATGCTTAGATAAAGAATTGGATAACAGATCTCGCTGTTACCAGTAAAAGTCAAATCTAATCGTTCCACACGTTGTGTCATCCTCGTCCAGGAATAACGTTGTTGATGTTTCGACCGTATAGTACAATACAAGGCAACATCGTTTGGAACATCAGTAGACATCGATAGTCATACTCTGGTGACATACCCCGCTGGGCCCATGGGATTGATGGGCCTGGTTTTGATAGATAAGAAGTGTATTGTGATAGAGAATTTCACAGGAGCTCAAACCAAAACACATGTAAATGAGCTGAATAACGGGAGGGCCAAAGGATTATTATAATCTAGTGTTTCACAGTCATGGGCATAACGAGAACGTTGGATAATCGTAGATTAATCATTCTTAGTAAATTGTTAATACTTATAGGATTAAAACTACTCTATTGATAGACATTTAACACGATGGTTTAAGACGGCGTGACATTGAACAACCCAAGGTGTGATTTAATGAACTAAAACGCTAAGATATTATAACAATAATTGACGGCAAAGTTATATTATATGATAATAACTCTAAAGTTTATGATGAAATTTAGAGAAGATGATGAAATTGATTTGATTGATAATAATGAGCATCTGGTTTGATCATTAATATCAATAATAATGAAGTAGAAATCGACAAGTATTATAAACATTTACAAATAAACACTGTAATAATACAACGATTAAAGTTTAATTAAAATAGCAAAAACAGGATTAAAAAATTTATTCTATACAGATATTTGCGATGAGTTGCCAGAGAAATGTAAACGAAAGATAGAACGAACAAAAATGAAAAACGGATAAAAAACATAACTGCGTTTTTAAAAACCGGCAAGATGTTGTATAACATGAACATATATATTATATAGATATATATAATTATATCTTGCTTTGCCTCATCTTAGTCTTAATTTTATATTATGCTCTGTTTTAACAAACATTGAGCACTTTCACATATGTGTTTTACTTTATATTACAATATTATATATATAATATATAAATATGGTGGTCATACGGAATCACAGTTTTTAGATCACGAATCCAACAAATACCTAAAATAGGAGAACCTGAGTCTGATCAAGGCTCCGAAATTGTAGGGAAAATAGACTCCAGCTCCAGCTCAGAAATAATTCTGACAAACTCCTGAGATAATTCTGGAAAGGGATTCTAATTCATTAATCCAGAACACAGCGAACGATTATAAAGGTACAACATCAGAAAAATAAATTAATAAAATTATAAAAAGATGAACATAACATATCCAATCCAAATGGCAAAACGTTCATTCCAGTCCGGTTCCTGTTGAAATATGGATATTAGCTCTTGCCGGAGTGGGTTTGACTTATGCCTTCGTATGTACATCTCTGGTGGTCATACTTTGAATTCCAGTAGATATAATTTCATTGAAAATGTTTCAAAGGAATAATAAGACCACAGGAGTCTCCAAGAGCGAATTGTGAGAAATTTTGAGAATAACTAAATCTGTTCATTTATAGGCTACATTAGACCAATAGGGTCAATTTTTGTGTGAAATCTGAAGTTTACATTTGGATTTCAACAGTTTTATTATTTTTTGTGAATTTAATTTGAAGAGAATCCCGGGGGGGGGGGTAACTTCCATTGCGCTTCGACGGGGTCGTTCAAATGGAACTTTGGCAGAATGACCATAAAAAAATTTCACATAATGAAAACGATACCCCAAATATATTTTTATGAATGGCAAATTCAACCAAAAAAGATTAAAGAAAAAATTTCATGTGCAAAATTTCTTTTGCACCATGTTTGGAATTATGAAATTCATTTGAGTTTTTTGAAATCCTAAAAAACTCATTGAAATCATCAAATGGCAACACTTTTATGATTCATTACCTGGCAAAAGTTATTTGAATATTTTTAAATCCAACATATCACAATTTCTGAAACTTTTCAAATTTTCTTAAACTTAAAAACTTTTAAAAATCACGTAGCTAGTCTTTCAAATTCCATTAGAGTAAATTTGTTTATGTGCCATCCAAAAAACACACAACATTAACGTCAATCATTGACAGAGTGACCGCGGTCATTATTAGCAGATCATATTCACATCGCCTTTAATCAATAACTGTTAAATATTAATATAATCATTATTTTTCAAGTCTCAAACTTAAATAATATAATCTACTCACTCTCAGTAGTAATTCTGCTAAAATGCATCCAACAGCCCACATGTCAACACCAGAACCATATATTCGAGCACCAAATAATAATTCAGGACATCGATACCATCTGAAGCAACACACAATACATTTACTTTCTTATAATAATGCCTATAAGTACCCGCTCAAGTGCAATTTTGTTATAATTGTATAGGTCTTTAGTTAAAACATAAATTTTTGAACAATTTCTTAATTTCACATCAGTTCATATTAATTAATAATTTTTTTTAACAATAGTTTTTTTTGAACAATTTATGTAATTTATAAACTTCATGAACCAATTTTATATGGGTTGTAAATAAAATTTATAAACATTTCCCTAAAGGTTAAAGCTTACTTATTAAAATAATGGTGAAGTAGTTTGTGTGAACAATAAGCATACCATTAATCGACCTTATATAATAGTTTTTTTAAATGGTAAACTTTTTTGGCAATCGCGATAAATGTGTAAAGTTGTTGAAATATGATGACATGTCTTCTTCGTATCCGCACACGGTGCTCTGCATGCAGCACATCCCTTTGAAAACATTTCACAAACGCTAATTTGCCCAATTTTTATCAATTGTTCATGAGTGGTTCAACGTTCATGGATAGTTCATGAACCTTTCTTAAACTGTTTATAAGATGTTCATAAACAGTTATGGATTCTCTTAAAGTTCATGAACTATTCATAAACAGCTAACAAGGCTCATGCATAGTCTATGAGGTTAATAATAAGGTTCATGAACAGTTCATGAACTCATTGAATTTTTCACAGGGGCAATGAACACTGCAAAATGCATATTGAACACTGCAAAATGCAGATCATGACGTTGTGGAGCATCCATGAAAACAATATTTACATTCTGAAAGAACCATGGACTATTGGAGAACAATGTTTCCATGTTATATAAAACATTCTTAGTAAACTGGTTACTAAATAATCATGAACAATTCATAACATTGAGCATATCAAAACGCAATGTTCAGGAATTTACTTTTTGTAAGCTGGATTTTTCAGTGGATAGACTGCCACTCAGAGGTGTATGGAGTCAGAATTTTCAGACTTGTAATCCGAAAAAAGTCCTAATAGAAGTGCTTGCCTTCGAGTCCGGCTTAGAAATTGTAAGGAAAGTAGACTCTAACTCCGATTCCGGCTCCAAAATATTTCACAGAAACTCCTGTAAAAAGTCTGAAAATGGATTAACTTATCAATCCCAAATTAACAAACATGAAAAAGTGCAAAATATATTAACAAAATCTGAAATACGTAGCCAATCAAACTTCTATGTAGAAATGTCTACACAATGTTCAACTTTGAAGTGCTTTGTTAGGACTGCATTCTAGACTCCGGCTCCAACTCCTACTCCTGACTGGAAAACACTCACTCCAGTCCGGCTCCTGATAAAATATGGATACTCCTGACGATTTCTGAGTTTGACTTCGGCTCCTGTACACCTCTGCTGCCACTACACACTGTAATGCATAGAATGTTACATACAGTGCAGAATCATTAACAAGTGTATCCATACAGAGAGCAATCCCAGGCCGATTATAAAGGATTTTATCGACATATTTAACAAAAATTTTATGAACTTTTTATGAAAATATCTCCAACGACTTTTAATTCATTTACTGGTTTCCGTATACTGGTCTTATATACTGTTTAATATTGTTAATTGTTTGACAAGGATTTGATGAAAAGAATTCAATACCAGATTAAAGAATTAAGATAATAGCAGGCAATTCACTTTGAATAAAGAAGAACTTTTAGGGGCAATATTGACTGGCACCACTAGAGCTTAAATTTGAAACAGGCTTATCGTATTTCAACTATGGCTTCAGGATTCAAGTTTCTGAAACAGAAACAATAGGAGCGACAACCGCAATGCAAAATGCATATGCAAAAAAATTCAGAAAAAATGTTGAACATTTTTCAAAATTCTAAAGGGCTAACAATTTTGGACGCAGATCCATCTATGTACAAGAGCTGGGACACCCTTTCATGTGACGCTCTCGGATCCAATTGGACAGATGCCAGTCACATGATTTGACGGACGTCATTTTCGTTCTGTCAAACCTAGGCTCACGAAACTTGAAAAAAGTGCGCAAAAATGAAATCATGACTCCGAAAAACTTTTTGTTCAAAATCTTGTGTTCAATGGAACGAAAATGGCGATTTTCGATCCCCAAAAGATGTGTGTCCCAACTCTTAAAAATAGATGGCTCTACCTGGGAGTGATGGTCAGTAACTGACTTACCTTGTCACAACTTGATGAGTGTAAACTCTATTAGGGCTACCAAATCCTCTT
The DNA here is from genome assembly GCA_916610825.1 of Haliclystus octoradiatus. NCBI lineage: Eukaryota > Metazoa > Cnidaria > Staurozoa > Stauromedusae > Haliclystidae > Haliclystus > Haliclystus octoradiatus. The sequence goes on from OU744446.1 coordinate 8,684,810, forward strand.
GCAAGACCAAAATCACCGAGTTTTAATACTCCTTTTTCATCAATTAGTAAATTGTTAGGTTTCAAATCCTAGAAAAGAATTCATTATAATTAATGCATAGGTTGAGCCTGACAATCTTAATAATTATTGATCATGTCTCTTGCGCATCACTTCTCTATTTCCAGATGAACAACAAAATAGAGGACAGCGCAATGTTGTAACTATCGCACTTGTGTCTCTGATATGAAAAGTCAACTTGGTTGGCATTCTGTTAGAAACAGAATAGCATGGCATCAACTAATGTTCACCCATAAAATTAAACTCAACCTAACTCTTATTTTGCTTTCCAAAGTTTTACAACAACCATATACTGTATTTGTAGAATAAGAAAGAAATTATTCCCTTCTACTATTACAGTATATGAAGTTCAATATTTGAATAATTCAAGAACAGTACCACTAAGACAAAATGTCACTCCCACAATGACATTTATATCAAGGCAAGTGTCTATCGTGTGCAATGAAGGAAGTTCAAAGTATGCCTACTTTCACACGTCTCCTTAAGTAGCACTTAAAAATTTTGAAAAATTGCATTTCGATACCAATTTCCAAACGCGTGTTAAAAACTTACTTATTTCAGAAAGCGTTTGATGAATACTGCTGACAACATAAATGTATAAATGAATAAATGAATAGTTAATTTTACTTTTTATTTTTTTACATTACTTAAATGTATAAAATACTGTTTTACTTTCTAAGTTCCTTGTGGTTTCATTTAATTTAAATTTGTAAAGCGCTTAGAGCTTTTGATATAAGCACTATATAAATGTATATATTATTCTTCTTCATATTATTATTAAAATAGTTTAAATCTATAGTTACCAGGACCCGACGTCCTGGAATCCTAGATTCTCGAAGGATAGAGCGAGCACAATCAGATGATAATTGATATCTTTAATTTTTTTGATCAAAATTCAACAATTCATCTGTAAACATGCCTCTAGGATTTCAGAAAGCTGAAGGTTTTGTCTGACCCTGATAGTTACTAACCATTCTGTTATGTAACCCTTTATTAATTAAGGTTGATGATACAAACCTTTGAAAACCTCTTTTCATCAACATATGTAATCCTATACTATACTTTATAAGCACCCATAACAAACTCACCCTATGTAAAACCCAGTTGGTATGCAGGTACTCTAGTCCTTGTAATGTCATTAGAATAAAGCTCTTGATATCTGAATGGTTGATAATTAATGAGTTATCTTTAATAATAACCTGAAAAAGGTAACATCATTTTGAATCAAAACTGGTAATGTTTCCCTAAAAGGCTGGGCCTACAACAGACTTCATTGCATCTACCGTGAAACCTATATATAACAGCCAACTACTAGAGGTAGATAAATTGACCACTATAGACAGGTGGCCTTTATATACAGGTTTAATTCAATAGAAAATACTATTTAAGACATTGCAAGAGTGGCCACTATAGACATAACCGTAGACGTGGCCGCTGTATAGAGGTAACCGTTATAACAGGTCTGACTGTATTTGAAATTGTTTTGCAATTGCTTGACCGTTAAATTCGAATGAAAGTATGCTCCTCAGAATGTTCTGAAAACATGATATGCCTAGAAACTCTCTAAGCTTATTTCAAGTTCTTCTGCATTAAATATTAAATTATTTTTTAGGTGTAAATATAATAAGACAATATATTATTATTATCATACTGCAATTGTTTTTGATACTGGTTTGAACCGTTGTGATTCTATTTTAACATTTCAAATTTGAGAATATTATTTTGATTATTAACAAAGTTTAAACCTGATTCAAAAATAAATGAATAAACTATGATTATGTGATGACCAGTGATTACTTGGAAATCTACTCTTTGAAAAGTTTACAAAAGTTTTGAATAAAGCCTATTCAAAATTGTGTTCTAAATGACAATGCTTTTATGGATATTTTCATGGACAGTTCATAAACAAGTTACGATTTCAACATCATGAGCGCATTCAAATTTTGTACTCTGTTAATGTAATTTTGCAGCCGTGTGTATGAATCAGCTAAATAATCAACATTAGAATATCTAAAATTAAATCACCTCTAAATCTGTGCTCATAAAGTCAAAGACAAGACTGATATTTGATTTATGACCAAATACATCTAGCAGCTGAAATAAAACAAACAATATTTATGAGAAAATATCACATATATAATTATAACAAGGATCAAGCTGAGTGCATCAGACATAAAAGTACACACAATGAAAATAGACTGAAAATAAACTTAAACTATGGACATTGACTGTGTAAACAGACTGAAAAGCCAAATTTTAGAGTTTATAAAGGCAGAACCAGACTGAAATCCGCAATTTTACGAGCATTTTAAAATACTGAACAATCTCATGTCTGGTGCATTCAAAAGTGAAGAATATCATTTCAGTAGGAAATCCAACGGATGCATGACATTGATTTCTCGTATCATAAAACAAAACATGACAATGGGATAATTTCAATACTCCCTGACCTCCCGAAAACTTAAATTTTTTAGATAAATATTTGAGTACCCCTACATTTTTTTGTTGGTTCATGAACAGTTCATGAACAGTCACAAAGAGTTCATGAACACTTCACGAACCGGTTCATGAACTGGTTCATGAACGTGAAATTGCCCAAAAGTTCATGAACAGTTCATGAACAGTTCATGAACAGTCACAAAGAGTTCATGAACGTGAAATTACCCAAAAGTTCATGAACAGTTCATGAACTTTTGGGCAATTTCACGTTCATGAACTCATGAAATTTTTTTTCGCAGGGGTAATTTCAATGACATAAAAACATAAAATTAAAAACTTTTTTTTTTCAAATTTGTCTATCTGAAGGCTAATCAGGTTTCCAGGTTTCGGGACTATGCATTCGGCTTACATTATCAGGATAACTACTTTCATTTATAAAATTAAAAGTAATCAAGGTGTTTGGTCTAAATGGAAATTAAGGGACACTGATTGCCCATATTCTTATGAAGTATCCATGATCTGTTTATCAACAAAACTGTCATGAAAATTTAAAATTTCATAACCTTCCAAAATTGGATTCGACTAGTTAATGTACTAATGTACATACTGTAGAATATTTTACGATGTCAATTCACAAATTGCAAGTCAGATTTTGTTTTACAAGAATTCAACTTGAGAAGAACTTTCCTTGCTTCATAGTTTCTTTGCTCTTATCCACACTCTTGATTCTCGTCATTTCTCATTTGTATAAAATGACATGCTAACCATTGAAGACAGCGATAGGAATAAAAGAAGGTGTGGTAAAATAATTAACAAATTTTGCAGAGAAAAACTGAAGCTTACCCCCACAACATCTTTTATAACGCATTACTGCTTATAACGTACTGCGTTTAATCGTACTGCGTTCTTGGTGAAATTTGGTATCTCTTTTCTTATAAATAACTGGCTATAACATCGCATATAACATACTTTTTGAAAGTTCCCTAGGGGTGTCTTTATAGATAGTTGCTACAGTAGACGATTCCAACATTGAAATCTACTTATGATGAAGTGTTTTCAGGATTGAATTATGTCTCTTATCTTCACAAAATAAATACATTGCCTTAAATCCACATTTATAAATTGTTGAATGTCAAAAATGAATAAACCTACACCAATTATATTTGCATGATGAAGCTCTTGAAGTAATTTTATTTCACGTAACGCTGTTCTGTTTATACCTGTAATGAAGCAATAATAGTAGTTAATATAAACTTGGTTACAAAGGAGACTGTTTATAGGGCATGCTCAATATTCAATACAAGTTACGGCCACAGTAAAATAATCCAACACTGTTGTTTCGACTCTGTTCATTTTTTTCGTATCAACAAATTAGGTATATCGTTTGCCATGCAGTTGAACGTAGTTGGATGATTTGCCCATGCAGTTGGATGATCGATAATGGGTCCTAATTGCTGTCTCGGCTATTGCTGAAAGACTGGAATGGAACGGACTGAGAAAGATTTTGATAAAGTCCAAAAACATTTTCAGTTACTGAGGAAATTTGATGAGATTTTTATGTCTGGACATTTCATTTCTGGGAATTTTTAATTTTTAATTTTCATGTTGATTTAGAATTTGTCAATTGCTCTGAATCGAAAGTACCAAGAATATATACGCAATAAAGATATCAGAAACATTCAGTTCAAAAACTAGATACAACACTACATATAATTAAGGCAAACGATTGTTCTAACTTATTTGTCTCCTCCAAATTTTCATTTATTTGATAACATGTATGATGTGAACTTTTTTAATATTGCATTCAGGTCTAATTTACGCATCATGTGCAGTTAGCTATAAAGTGGAATTGTCGTTTGCCGAATGCATCCAACAACGTTTGACTTTTGCATACGACAAAGTCGAAACAACAAAGTTGGATTGTTTGCTCGGGCCTTTATAAAGAATAAATAAATTTGTTTTTGTTTTTACCATCGATAGCTTCTGACCTTTGTCCAAGTTTAATCTAGGAAATAATCAAAACATCAATAAATAATCTATTTACTCTTAACACTTATGCTGCCGTCCACGAGTATACTCGTTTTCAAAATGCGCGTCATTAAATTGCTTCAGAAACAATTGATAAGGGACTTCCCCTTTGAATTCTTTGCTCAAATTAACCAATAGAAAATCAGCTTTCAGGGGAACCTTCTTTCACGTGATTCGGTCATGATCTGATAAATTTAGAGAACATTGAAATTTTACTTCGAAGTATGTTGTAAACAAAATGGCGTCTGTAAGAACGAGTATGGAGTTTTTTATTTATAAATAATACTAAACATTTCATAAACAGAATGAAAGTTACATCAAACTGTTCCTAAACATACTGGCAGTCATTCTGAACATAATTATTGTTGTCTCTTTCTGAAAAATATGTATTTTCAAGCCGGAGAAGACAGCGCTTCGTTTTGTTATTGTGGTGATTCTTCGTTTGTCCATCAAAACCATGTTATAATAAGACGTTCAACAGAAAACGTAATTTAAAGCTAATTACCCTTCAAGTATATCTTTCCAATGTGTGTTTGAGTTGTTTATGTGGAAATTCATTACTTTCTCAAGGTAAAAATGTTTTATTTCGATGATTTGTTTACCTTCATCTGTATTTATGATATTTGTTTACCTCACATTATAAATAATATTGATGTATTTCAAGCTATGTAGTTCGAGTAATAAAACAAACTCTAACATGCTCAAACAGAGAAATATAATCGTTGCATTTCTTCAGGTGCTGAGCTCAACTTGCGCGGCCTGTGGCGTACCCCAGTTCTCTTACACTGCGGCGACATAAATGTTAAAATCAAAGCCATGCAATGAGGTATATTAGGAGAACGATTTAATTTTTAATTTAACATTCCTTGCAAATCATTGTTTCAAAGTTATTTTTATGCAAAACAATTCCAATTACTTTCAAAGCAATATGGACATAAAGATTGTGGTGAAATGTGGACATTATATCAGGTATTTGAGTACAAAGCAGATAATAACAATTTGTCGGCAATTGTTGCCGGCCTGCTGCTAGATGACCATTCTTCAAGGGTACAGAGTAGAAGGCTAAAGAAATACTGAATTTGAAAGTGGCAGGAGAAACAGGCTGATCGAAGTGGTCATTGTTATAGCAGATTTGGCTGTAGGGGCGACGACAAGAAAATTTGTTGATGAAAGATGTTCCTGCCCCTGTGAAAAAGATCCATGAGTTCATGAACATTTTTCTGTAGGTCATGAACAATTCATGAATAGTCACGTAGGCCTACAGTTCAGGAATAGTTCATGAACAATCACATACAGTACATGAACAGTTCATGAACCGGTTCATGAACTTTTCTTCAAAGGGGTAATAAAGTTATGTTTTTGCTCATCTCTACAACTTAGGAAAAATGTGCAGGATTTCAAAACTTGACAAGGCCCTGAGGGAATAACCCGCTTAAGCCCCTCTCTGTGGCCCCGTCTTGCTTCAATGGTTTAATTTAGAATTATGAACTTACCTTTTTAACAGCAACAATTTTGTTATCGTTTTCTGTATCTTCTGCTTTATACACAGTTGCAAACTAAAAAAAAGAAAACTTTACCATGAAAAATGTTGCATTAAGAAAAGTTGTTATAGATGATGATTTTCAGTGACGTCATAATTTTGCATCAAAACCCATTTTCATCAAATTGTAATTTGCTTCAACTCATTCCCCCTTTTCAGCCAACTCATTTGATGTGGCGGTCAAACTCCTCTTAAAAACAAAGATTACTAAAGCAGAAAACTCAAATATTTAGCACGGTGTACTGTTTTTTCGTCAAGAAAGAAGAACCACCTTCAATCTTTCATTCTTGATTACCATGTTGTTTACGGCCCTAAAATGATTTTCAACTTCAATTTTTATGGTCTCAACATGTGCAAGATTAAATAACGACACAATCCATAATGTTGCTGCTCTTTATTATGATAATGGTAGGCCGTGCCTGCTGACATTACAGGGAGAGATGCTAAGGGCTACTATGGCCGTTAGTCAGAGCTCTTCGATACAACAGACACGACCGTACAGTAAAATAGTAAGAGGCGAAAGAGAGCGTTTACGTGGCACAATTTACACACATATAGATTTACAGGAAATGATTAACAATAGACAAATATACGATGACGTGAATACAATATAAAACCACTACATAACTCCCCCCCCCCCCAGCAAGACGGAGTCACAATATTAAAATTTTTAATATTATCTGTATAATTGTAAACTAACACGTATGTTGCGAGGGTTGAATAGTTAATGTGTAAATAATTGTTTGAAAATACAATGATGCACATGAGTTCTTCTGAATGGAAATCTTCTTTGAAATTGTTGTAGATAGTAGAAAATTGATAATGTTGATAGATGATGTGCTGTTGATGTATAATATTGATTAGCCTATCTTCAATGATGAATGTTTATACAGCGATGATGTGGAGAGAAATCCAGACGTCTTTGATAAACCATTTAAATAATATGTGACAATAAATGTTGAATGACGATTCCATATTCATAAGCGAAAGATGTAAAATTTCGTTGTATGATAATAAACTTTCAATGTTACACAAATGTATGTTTGACCGGTTGCGTGGTCTAAACCGGGGTCACCATTTGTAGGAGATTTGTAGCGGGTGGAATGTACGAAGTATTGATTAATACCACCACACATACATAAGCGTTGATTAGATATATATTTGATGTAATATTTGTAGCTGGCCACCAACAGGGAGAGGATGAATAAGGGTTAATATGACCGTTGATAAACAGAGCCTCTATGAAGGTGGACCAGCTTTGCTAATATAGATGTTGTCGCCACGAAGGGCAGACGAGAAGAGGGTGATTACATTACAGACAATGATTTACATTTACAAGGTATACGTGATTACAAACGGAAGCTTTACAGTTAACAAAGGAAATACATTATGGATAAGACAATAGACATAAAACAATCCACTACAGATTTAATAACGACATAATCAATATAATATAGAATCTCTTTATTATAATAACAGCAGGCCGTGTCTGCTGACATTACAGGGAGGGATGCTAAGGGCTACTATGGCCGTTAGCCTCTTTGATACAACAGACACGACCGTACAGTAAGATAGTAAGAGGCGAAAGAGAGCGTTTACGTGGTACAATTTACACACATATAGATTTACAGGAAATGATTAACAATAGACAAATATACGATGACGTGAATACAATATAAAACCATTACAAACACATGGAAATATCAATAATTTTTTTTTGGAGTTTAATAGAATAATAGGTATATCTGATTATTCTGCATTTGTAATCTTCGTTTTCAATTAGCGGTTGACCGTCCGCAGCCATCAAACGCCCTACAAAGCAGTTGTGTGAGTGGTATGTGTGAGTGGTATGCCTGGAAATCCTCTATTGGCATAAAACTATAATTGCATATTTCTGAAGAAGTTTCGAAATCACAGATGATAACCTAGATGTGGTTTCCATTTATGGGTTCCCTACTTTTCTTAACACTGGAATTAGGCAATATTAATTGAGTTATTTCTGTCGCGATCCACTTCGCTACCCTTAGTCTTAGGATTGGAAAATACTTTATGAAAATAGGCGCTTTTCACAGCAGTGCCTACATCCCAAAGTGTCATAAAGCGGCTGCTGACCTGTCCTTCACCAAGGAATGACACCTTGTGATACCTTTTTGTCTTTTCAGATGACTTTTCCATTACAAATGCAATGTCAGTGCGCCTGGAAGACTGGAATAGATACTTTGTCAAAAACTTGTAACTGTAACTTGGCTTGACTAACCCCCTTTTACAAAGCTTCAATCGTTATTTGTTTTGAGATTCAATCCAAAAATGTGATGGAAAGACCAAGAAATTTCCAAGCTGCGGCCCCAGTCTAGGACTCTAGTCCTGTCTAGTCGTATAGGATGTAAAAATCATGTACTATGTTAATAATACTTCTATTAGTTCAATTTTTCTTTCAGTCGACATAATATCTGCATCTCCTCTCCAGACTTTATTACATATAATGTTTCACTACGGTCAGATACGATTTACCACAGCATTGCGTTTACAAAGTATCATCTGTACCACTGGAACCGGTAAATGAGAGTTCACTTTGCTTTTCAGTTATAATTTTAACTATACTACCAGTAGGCCTAATTACCATTGAAATTACGAGTGATTTCTCTATAAATATGTAGCATATTGGTATAGCCTCTCTGTAGTTGATAAAACGCGCAGCGTCTTACGCATAGACCATAGACATAATAGATATTTTGACATTTTTTTGACCATGATTTTGACTACCAAACGTCCGGTTCCGGCGTTTTTGAACAGAAAATCGTTGGGCAGCTCAACTTTGCACATGCCTTGAGCACATGCCATGCCCTGCCGATTTATTTGGCGGCAAATAAATAAAGGAAGGATGCCAGAGAGAAAGGCTCATTTAAAAAGGCTCACTGGTCTTTATTTTGAGATCAGTGCAGTGGAAAGGTAAACAGAATATTCAACAGGCTGCATGGAGTCCTGCGCAGTAGCACCCTGTCCCGTCTGATATTTTGGCCACATCTGAATTAAATCTGAATCTCGCACGATTGACTGTACTGCGGTTTGATTTGTATTTCAAACTCAACTTGACTTTGAGATTTCTGATGGCGGCCAGAAAAATGGCGGTCTTGTCCGAAAGTAATGAGATTTAAGTTTCAAAATAACAGCTTTTGACAATAGTCATCGTCATATAACATAATTTGGGTGGATAAAAAGTTCTTATCCTGGTCATCGTAGAATTCCAGTACAGTTGATGTAATATTTATCAATTATTTGCACGTCTACGTTGTTACTTATCAACGAACAGTCTAACAGAGACAGAGTACACGGTGTATTTTTAAATAGCTAATATTGAATATTGGACAGGGTAAGGGAAGATATTTGAAAAATTAACATGAAGTATGGTGTAATCTAATTCAGCTTTGAATAGTAAGATATGATAATATCAATATAACATCAAAACTAGACTAGGTTGTACACATAGAATAGGCTAGTCTATATTTTCTAAAGTCATTGATCATAGACCAGCCTACCTTAAAATCATAGTCTATAACCTACATTAATCAGGAAAGTAAGGGAAGGAGCTCACTCAATCAACTGCGGTAATAATTGATGATAGTGAGGCTTAGTGATCCACTGTCTATATGATATGATTATCATATATACATGTATTTATCAGCTTTAATTTTAATCAATTCGTTGAATAAGAAATTGATTTTTTAAATCTTAATAATCCTCAAACATTCAATATATTTCAAAATGTTAGTTATGATATGATATGTTAATATAGTACTTCTTATCGATAAAATCTCTACCAAGCCACAGAGTTTTGACTGAAACAAGTCAGTTGCAGTGTATTGCGCTGAAAGTCGTCATACCATAAACAATTATATTGAAGCTTCAAAACTAACAGCGTGCAGTATTAATCAATTCAGAAAATATCGATTATCTGAATTCCATAAAACAATGTAAATATTTAAAAGAGCATGAATGAACGATAGGCTTTTAATCAATTTATTTCAATTTTAAAAACTACAAGTAGGCGTAACTGTAGTATAGTTCAATGATAGCAAGAGCCAGTATATATGTTCATGTCATCTTGAAGCAAGACCATACGCATTGAAGTGTGCATCAGATCGAATTTACACAAAATTGATTACGGGTATGAATGTTGTAATGATCCGATTCCAATCCGATTTGAAGTAATATGCCAATTATAAATATAATCCGATTCGAAGCAAATAATTTGTAATTAATGTAAACTAATCCAAGTTTTTAATGTATAAATTTATGGGTGATTGCTTGATACAGTCTCAGGCGCTTTAATCAGATATCTTTTAACTTGATGCTGGATATTCTGCGTTAGACACTTAGTTACTACTACTGTGATAAAATACAAAACTACCACACAGCAATAATAAATACCAGCATGAATAAATGTGACGTACTATCACTGTATGTCGAATAGCTGGCTTTGCTATAACAACAACTAATTGGTATTCGAGACCCAATGGATAGTGAGCACAATGAAGGCTAAACTATATCTAATTTATTATTCAATCTACACATAGACAACATAGATAGATTACAGGAATTATATAGGGTGTTGACATGAGACAGTCACATACAGCACATCAAAATGATAATACAATATGTATAATGAATCAATAATCTTGATCATTTCCTTGAAGAAATTGTATAATTCATTTCACATCAAACGTGTAATTGATGTACTAGAGAGTGGAATACTAGAGAGTGGAACATGAATGTCGCTATATGTACAAGAAGCGGTCAGTTGAGAGGAAACTAGAACACATTGATTAATCGCTACAAAGTACAAATACTCTTCCAAGTTTCAAAATCCAAAATCATTTGGAATCAATAAATACAAATTTTACCCAGTCCAAAGACCTAAAATATCACTACCTGGATGCGATCCAATCTGATTGGATTCGCACATCTTTAATACGCAGGTGCAAAATAAATGAGGCTCAAAACTTTCAGAGGTTAAATTTGTTATTCACAACTAACATATATATGTACTTTTGGAATGGTCAAATTCTTTAATTATTATATTTTCTTATTCGTAATTGACAATATTGTCACTTTAGTTTAACTTTCGTTGTGGGTTTGATTTTAAACACAGCCAAAAAGGTTGAAGGTTGTTCACTTAAATTATACCTGTCAGATATGACTCTGTGATAGTATGATTAATGTAGGTTCTATTACAAAGTTTATATTATAGACGGTATGATTTCTTCATTACTCAGAAATTTGGTCCTGATGCTTTTAAGAAAGTTCCTTTTAAATTTTATTTCATTTTATTATTACAAAATATTTCATTAATTATTATCATATGATTTTCACATAAATATATCTTTGGTTGGTGCTACGAAAATAAGTAGGCCTATTCCCCTACGAAAAATTTGTTGAGTTCATGAACTATTCATGAACCTTAAATACAAGCCTGTTTTACACATTCTGGGCAGTAGTCACTTTTCTGAGAAGTTATTTTAAATGTAGTTTTTCATTTTGAATAAGCCTTTCAAGAAACATTAGAATAACTGTTGCGTTGAGTCGTTTCAACTTTTCAAAGTGCAGTACTATACATACTGATCTTCATACTATACACTTATTTTTGTGCTGCTTTCAATTTTTCTTACTGACAATTTTTACAGCCTTGATAGTTTGGGCTGAACGTAGCTATAGCTGGTTAAATGGCCTGTTTTTCATGAACAATTCATGAATATTTGTTGGTCCATTTAAAGCTCAAGAATTGTTATCACAGCCTGCATTTTGCGTATACTTTTACGGATTAACCAAAGAGGGCTTTACTTAGCGTATACTTTATTTCTAATCATCGATAATATAAATGACACCAATGCCATGTATCCTTGTTCAGTAGATTATGTAGGCAATCAAGGTGTTTTTGCATACTGTTGGTTCTCCCAGACGTCAGCACAGTTTCGAAATGATGGAAAACAAAGGCATCAAACAAAATCTTTCTTGTTTCTAGATGTAAACATCAAGTGAAACTTACTACTGTTGTGCAGGAACGTTTTCTAATTCATGATTGGTAAATTGATAGTTGTTATATGAATTCAATTAATTTCGACAATACAGGCAAAGAGAAATTGCTCCATAATTATTATCCTGTTTATAATTATTAAACTCAGAGGGGGTGTAAGAGGAGAGTTTCAGACAAAATCGGTACAAAATTAGAAATGCATTTGATTGATTCTGAAGTGACTTAAAAGAAGGTAGTAGGGGAGACAGATTATCTACAAGACTCGAGTAACAATGGCTTCAAAGGTTTTGGTACAGCATTGTGCTGCCCAGGGTTGCACCCATGTAGCTTTTTCTGCTACAGTATTCCAGGACCACGCCAAACGCCTAGTCTTATTAAAATTAATTTGAAAACAATGGCCACATGCTCCTTTGCCAGAATTCATAGTGGTCACCTCTATGCAGCAGCCAACCGTCTACAGTGGTCACTCTTGGTATGCCTGAAATAGTATTTTCTATCTAATCAACCTTGCATATAAAGGCCACCTGCATATAATGGTGTGATGGGATCATTTTGTTTCACTTCGCAGTTTACAATTTAAATTTAACCACGTAAGCTTCAAGCTCGTTTTCATGGGAATGAATGTCTGAACAGCAGTCAAATTTATAATCAACTAATTGAAATTACAATGAGCTCTATTACATGAAAGTTACTGGTACATATAGATAAAATACATTGTGTGAGGCGACAGGCGATGAGGTATCAAACCCCGGTCTCCCACAGGAACTACATGCACTCTACTATTGAGCTACCAGTCTACATTGATCAATTTATCTACCTCTCATAGCTGGCTGCTATACACAGATTTCAACTGTATCTATTTCTAAACTTTCTAAACTCATTATTTTGATGTTTGCTTGAAGAACATCAATTTTCATAAATGTATGATGATATTTTTAGTAAAAGAGTACACACACAAAAGTAGGCCCTACACGAAATATAAACCATCCCTCTATTGTTTCATGATTTCTGCCAAGGCATGTTAGGGACATATTTGCTATTGAAAAGTTAACATTTCTCTTTGCTGATTACTAGGCTTAATCTACAAAACATATGTCTGCGTACAGTCGAGCTCTCAGCCTCCCGTATGTCTAACATAATTTCTAGGAGGTAGTTTAATATCACGAGACATCCTGATGAAGATTACCGATGTTGCTTAAATTTTAATTATCTTGACTGATCACCTCAGAATGCTGTCTCTTTCAACTTTGTAGGGGCCTACCCTTTATAAATCAAAAATTAGCTTAGCCCATAATCTTGTAGATTGTCCATTAGTTATTTGTTGTGTAAGTATCTCATATTGATGCATATACACACATGTTGATACATATTAATTAATAATTATTATAGGCAAGGTGTAAAGGATTATGACAAAGTAATCGTCCCAAATGCCACAATTGTCCTGTTTCTGCAAGTGGTTAAGAGTCCATTTCTTAGCTGTGCTATATCCACGGTGGAACACTTTATCAGAGGATTTTGTTCTGCAAGTAGCCTACATTTCTATGATTTTAAACAATATTACAAACATTTACTCTGGCTCAGTGTTGCAAAGTCTACAATACAAATAGATAAGTTTGTTTACTATTTCAGATAAGTTGTTTTTAAAAACAATAACTATTAGTTTTCAACTGAATTGAGATAATGTGTGTAGTGGAGACCAAAAGCTCTTCCATAATAGTCGCTCATTAATGTTAGCTTTTTTGTAATTTAATAACTATTATATCAGATCAAAGAAAGTGGATCACTAAGCCTATCTATCATCAGTTAGTACCTTGGCCCTTACTTGATTGAGTGAGCTCCTTCCCCTACTTTTCTGATTAATGTAGGTTATGGACTATGATTTGAAGGTAGGCTAGTCTACGACTTTTCTACGAGTAATGACTTTAGAAAATATAGACTAGCCTATTCTATGTGTACAATTTATTCATGTTTTGATGTTATATTGATATTATCAAATCTTACTATTCAAAGCTGAGTTAGATTACACCATATTTCATGTTAATTTTTCAAATATCTTCCCTTACCCTGTCCAATATTCAATATTAGCTATTTAAAAATACACCGTGTACTCTGTCTCTGTTAGACTGTTCGTTGATAAGTAACAACGTAGACGTGCAAATAATTGATAAATGTTACATCAACTGTACTGGATTTTTACGATGACCAGGATAAGAACTTTGTATCCACACAAATTATATTATATGACGATGACTATGGTCGAAAGCTGTTATTTTGAAACTTTAATCTCATTACATTCGGACAAGACCGCCATTTTCTGGCTGCCATCAGAAATCTCAAAGTCAAGTTGAGTTTGAAATACAAATCAAACCGCAGTACAGTCAATCGTGCGAGATTCAGATTTAATTCAGATGTGGCCAAAATATCAGACGGGACAGGGTGCTACTGCGCATGACTCCATGCAGCCTGTTGAATATTCTGTTTACCCAGTGGAAAGGCTAGACAAGAGCCTCTATCCCATGTTCCGCTCCATGATACCGAGTCGCTGCACTCTGAAATGAAGTTTTGGTTAACAGAAATGCAAAGAAAACATACATAAATAGTGATGTTTGATAAGCTCTAATCATTCTCTTCTGAGAAATTCAGAGACTGAACAGCTCAAACGAAGCAATTCATATACAACTATGGCATCAATCAAATCATCGTGTATTTGTTGTCAAAAGACCTTTCAAGAAAGAATAGTTTGCTCAAGTTGTGGAAATTGGCAACATATCTCATGCGGTACATCTGAACACAATTGGAGAGAGTATGACAGAATACCAACGTCAAAACAAACCATAAAATGGAGATGTAAACATTGTCGGAACAGGGAATCACCACCAGATCCAAGCACTTCAGATTCTTCATCATCAGAGGAAGATCATTTCTACATAACTCCCAAGAGGGGGTCCAAGAAAGGAAAAACAAAGCCCATGAAATGTAAAGAATCTACTACAAAATCAAAGAATAAAGATGAATTCATATCACAAACAATTAAGAGGAAATGTCCTCCAGATTCAAGCAGTTTGGATTCAGCGGATTCGTCAGCATCATCCGAGAAAGATCCCACTTGCACAATTCCAGACAGAGGAAAACCGAAACTCATCAACGGGTCTACAAAATCAGAGAAAAATGACGGAAACAAGATTCAAATCTGTAACAAGATATGTCCTTCAGACTCAATCAGTACGGATTCGGATTCAAAACGGGATTTCTTGAAAGATAAAGGGTCCACAAAGTCAATGAAAAATGACGGCCCGTCAAACGTGATAAATAACCGGGTAAATAACCAAGCCGAAGACATCACCTACACAGTTATTGAAAGAGGTTCCCAGAAAGGAAAAGAAAAGCTTGTTGACAGTAATGGATATACATACACAGTACAAGCAAGAAGAAGCAGCGGAAGCAGATCGTGGGTATGTAGCTCCCGAAATAAACCAATTTGGTGTAGGGCAACTGTGATTGAAAAGAAGAATACGGGGACAACTACATTCCAACCCGGTTGCAAAACACATCTTCATACAGGAAATGATAACGCCTCCATGGCGACTACCATTTTAGCAGAAGTGAAAAGGATGGTATTGACAGATCTTTCTAAATCACCTATGGACGTTGTAAAGCAGGTGATATTAGATCATCGATGTACTGAAAAAGAACTTCTCGGGGCAAATAGGAAACCTTCTCACCTTGCAAAGATTGCTGAAAGACACAGGAGAAAGTGGGTTAAAATCAAATCGCAGAGCAAGTCTATCTAATGATTGCTTTTGATTCAATCATCTATATATACACGGTTCTTTTCAGAGCCATCAAAATTAGTGATAAAGTAACCTATATTGCTGTCTACCAGTGTCAATAGTGTTGTTGATTTATTCTGTCTTGTCTAATTGTTCATTGAGTTTCGAACGATTGATAAAGCTATTTGCAGCAGTTATACACTAAACAAATATGGGACCAATTGTTTGGGCTCACGTTGGGACGGCGTTACAAATTGTAATAATGATGCAAGCAAAGGTTACTTAGTCTGCAGTGCTGCACGCAGGCTAAGGTTACTGAATAGTAATATGTTTTGTAAAGTCTGGATATTATGCATAAAGTATTTACACAGGGCAATGGCTGTTAATTGCAATTGGTCAAATAAAGGAGGTCATTTATATTTTCATAAAAATTCATCTCAAATAACAATAAAAAGTGAAGCAATGAAAAGACTGCGATTGAAATTTTTCTCGTCCTGTTCCGTTCAACCCCAACGTGAATCTTGCAAAATGGCATTGAGTGAGAAAAACACCTAGTGCGTGAGAAAAATACTTTACATATAAATATATCAAAAAGAAACTTTCCACTTTCACACAATTTAGATTATATAAGAATAATTTTTGAGTGTTAAGAATTTGCATATTCCAATTCTCCCCTTTCCGTTTCAAGGAATCAGAAATTTAGAGACTATAAGCAGCTCAAACGAAGCTAGTATTATGCATAAACAACTATGGCATCAATCAAATCATCGTGCATTTGCCGATGCATTTGTTGGCAAAAGACCTTTCAAGAAAGAATGGTTTGCTGAAGTTGTAGAAATTGGCAACATATATCATGCGGTACATCCGAACACGATTGGAGAGAGTATGACAGAATACGAACGTTAAAACAAACGATAAAATGGAGATTTATGCATTGCCGGAACTGGGAATCTCCACAAGATTCAAGCACTTCAGATCCTTCATCATCAGAGGAAGATCATTTCTACATAACTCCCAGGAGGGGGTCCAACAAAGGAAAACCAAAGCCCATAAAATGTAAAGATTCTACTACAAAGTCAAAGAATAGCAATGGAATGAAATCACAGACAATCAAAAGGAAATGTCTTCCAGATTCAAGCAGTTCGGTTCAGATTCGTCGTCATCCAAGGAAGATCGTACGTACATATTTCCCGAGAGAGGTTCCCAGAGGCCGAAGCCCGCACGTTGTAAAGAATCTGCTACAAAATCAAAGAATAACAATGAAGTCAAATCAAATAAACTTGATAGGAAATGTCCTTCAAACTCAAGCAGTTCAGATTACGATTCAACACCGGAACTTATGAAAGATAAAGAGTCTACAAAGTCAATGGAAAATGATGGAAACAAGATGCAGATTTGTAACAAGAAAAGTCAATCAGATTCAAGCAGTTCGGATTCGGATTTATCACCGGAACACATGAAAAATAAAGGGTCTGAAAAGTCAATAAAAACTGATGGAAACAAGATGCTGATTTTTATCAAGAAAAGTCCGTCAGACTCAAGCAGTTCGGATTCGTCGTCATCCGAAGAAGACCATTACCCGGCCATTACCGTCCGTCGATGATTTTGATGTAATGCAACTGCGAACGAAAAGAAAAAAACATGGAAAATACATGCCAACCTGGTTGCTAACCACATCTGCATTCAGGAAGTGATAACGTCTCCATGGTGACTTACAGTAGAAGTGAAAAGGATGACGTTGACAGATCTTCTAAATCAGCTACGGACTACGGAGGGCCACGGAGATTGTAAGGCAGGTCATGTTAGATCATCGATGGATTGACAAAAATACCTCTCATCGCATGAATAGGAATCCTTCGCACCTTGCAAATGTTTCTATCAGACACAGGCAAAATTTGGTCAAAATCAATTGAATCTCAGAGCAATCTCTAAGGACATATACTAAGGATTACTTTTTTTGACTGGGTGAGAATTACTGACCTCTATCATTATATATATATATTTAACAGTGGAGCAATTCCTATTTGGAAAGTGTAAATATCGATGTATGCAAATATTTTCATAGGTCACACAAAAATTGTGAAAAGTGAAATCCATCCAAGAAAATAAGATATTAGTAATATTAGTAGAAAATATAGTAATAATTTGAGAAACTATTTGTTATTCCAATTTTACTTATTTAATTGCAAATTTCTTATAATCATGAAATATAGTTGATTTTATCCATCTCTTTGAGAAAAATTGATACAAAGTTTCCTGTTTAATCATTAATCTGAAATTTCTGTTCGGCCGCTACTAATTTCGGAAATCTTCCGTTTCCCGCCACCGAAAACATTTTTTTAATCATCCTCATTATTGGACATTCCTTATTACACAATATACTGTTTACTTTCCGTACTAAATTTAATTTTGCCCTAGGAAAAACTCGAAAACGTGGATCTCCAAAGTTAGTAGTGAATGTATAGCATATTCAGAAAACGCGCAGAAAACGTAGGACGCTGGCATACTGATCTATATATTAATTTAACTGTATAGATCAGTGCGCTGGCAGGACGTTGTAATCGAAGCCTCTCTATTATAGTATTTGCAGATTAACGAGGCAGTATCATAATGTCGCGTGACAGTGCAAATTTTTAATTTATTACTTTCTGGTAAAGTTTTAGTCTTTACATTATCAAGAATAAGTTGGATTTATTGCTGCCAGGATGGTATGTTGAACACTCTTTTATTATTATAACACAATTTCTATACGTAAATGATGTACCAAAGTGCTCAAACTACTACACAAACACCTATAAACAAAACAATGCCTTTAAATTGACCATTTGAAATTGAGACTTTGAGTTCAATTTGAAGTCATTTCCGTTCTAAATTCCTCTCTTCTGCCTCAGATTGCTGTTTAATCGAATGAATTCAGAAATGCAAAGCAAGGCATTATAGATGTCAATTAATAATTTCGTATTATCTTTTCTTGGTAGTATCGAAATCAATATGACCATGATGTCAGTGTGTGGAGTCCACAGGTAATATTAGATCAGCCTATTTCTGTATCCAATTTTGTTAGATTTTATCATAGGCAGTATTATTGTAATAAACTACGAGGTATCCACTTTTCAGGGTACAACACGGCTGCCCCCGAGAGAATTTTTCAACTGTCTCTAGCTGCTCAAAAATTTTTTTCAGAAACTTTTTGACCCCTATCAATACCAGACTGCAATATGTGTCGTGCGTGCCAATATCTTGGGCGCGCATCAAGTTTTCGTCCTTTTTCTTGAGCAGGTAGGCCGCTCGTTTCTATTTGGACGCGCAATTACGCCAAAATTACGCCACGCCAAGTCAGCATTCAAGAATTGCCAAAAAGCCCAAATTTAGTTGAAAACTATAGAAAATTATCAAATTTCCACGCCAAAGAAAACATATTCCTATATTAGAATAAATCAATTTTGTTTAGCCTACTATCTATCTAAAAATCTATTGTTCTTCCCGTGAAGAAGGCAAAAAATATATTAAAGCCCCCGCTGCCATGGGTCAATATTCTGTGGGACCCCGAGACTATTAGATAGTTATTGGAAATGCTCTATAATTATTTACCATGACATTCTGAATAGGGGTGAGACGCTTGTTCTGAAAACAATCGGTTCTGCCGATCATCGGCGCCAATTTGTACTAATCAGAAAATAATCGGCATTGACAAATTAACCACTCTGTCAATCGTTTCACCGATTGTTTTTAGACAATGAAATTCATAATAAAATTTTTTAATCAAATATCATTAATTTAATATTTGATATCTTACTTAAAAAGTTGATATCACCCAGTACAGTCTCTCTATTTTGTCTCACATTGGTTTGTAATTCAGAATGTTCGACGATCTGTTTTGTTTACATCGCTTTGTAATTCAAAACCTATTCAAAAAATTTGAGTGATTTGTCATGCCACTTGACATCTTCCATTGTTATAAAGTGAAAAGGGTCAACACATTAGCGTTGATGAATAAAACATATGAGCATGGTTGAATGAATAATTTTGCTAAGAAAGAAGAAGCTGCCGTCGGGTTTCAAGTTTTAGGAAACAGTTTTGAAAATAGTTAAAGTAGTTTGATGTCATGTTAGTTCCGGTTCACATTAAAAAAAATATTTGTTGACTCCAGTTATTTTAATATATCATGGTGGGTACATTCTACACTATTGACAATAAGCTATTTCCAGTAACTGTTCATGATTTTCACTATTTTCCGTATTTTTAAACTAAATGAAGCTGCAGAACAGCTAGAATGCTTCTTCCTGCCGTACATAAACGTCATTCAGGGTAAAAAATTGAAATTTATGTTATTCACAAAAGTACAGACAAACAGAGACTTGTAAAAACAAAATAAAAGGACTACTGAAAAATGACCAAAAATTGAAAAAATATTTGCATTTTTGTATTTTGCGCAAATTAGTTGCACAAAATTTGGACTTTAAAATGTGACTTATACTTTCTGGATTAATGGTACTTGAATAAGTAGACAAACATCAAGTTTGCATCAACTTGATCCTATTCGGACAACATTATTTATATTTATTTTTATTTGTATGATCTATTTTAAAAGGTATCATATTACTTATGAAATTCGCGTACTAAATCACAAAAATACATTGAATTTTTAAAATTTTATTTTACAGGGTAGAATATTTCAAATTGAATACGCCATGGAGGCGGTGAAACAGGTTTGGATAAAATTATAATTTATTTTGTAATTCTTAGTTTTCTGTATTACGAACGAATCCTACAAAGATATGATCTCTATTCCAAAGCATCCATGCTCAAATTTTCATCATCATTGTCATTTATTGAGAAAACCTTTTAAGTGCACATGACTCAAACAAATTTAAGACAGATTTGAGTAGCTGAAGTTAAATGATGAAGAGTGGTGACAATGATTTTTAATTTGAATGTATAGGTATAGATTATAAAAATTTCGTATAAGTCCAAGTTTTTAAAATTTCCTTTCTTCTTGAGAATGGTCACAGCGATGACCGAAACGTTGAGATACAATAGAATGAATCCAAAATTACTGTTGCCATTGATTTTTGTAATTAAAATTTTAATTGAATTCCATATTTCGGAATCAAGTTCAGCCTAGCTATTAGAATAGTTCAATTATTTATTTTAAATGCTTTAAATAGTACAATTCTTTTTCCAGAGCACCATTATTTTCAAAACATTTAACTCTGTCTAAAGGCCCGAGCTAACGATCCAACTTTTTTAGTTCAACTTTGTCGGATGCAAAAGTCGAACGTTGTTAACTTGTTGGATACGTGGGCAAACGACAATTCGACTTTATAGCCAACAGTGTACAACTTTTTTTTAAAACGTGTAAATTTGACCTGAATGCAGTATTAACAACTATTCACATCCTACATGTTATCAAATATGAAAAGTTGAAGGCGACAATTAAATTAAAACTGAGCGCTTGCCTAAACTATATATAATTTTGTGCTAAGCTTTTGAATTGAAAGTGTCTGATATCTTTATTGTTAATAAATTCTTAGTATTTTTGATTCAGAACAATCAACTAATTCTAAATCAACATGATCAAAATTCTCAGAAATTCAAATGGAAAGTATTCTGACGATTGCGCCTCGTTCGCCAATGTTCCAGACATCTCCAGACACAAAAATCTCATCAAAATTTCTCAGCATCCGTCCAACTCTGAAAAAGTTTTTGAACTCAGTCTAAATCTTTTTAGTCTGTTCGACCAGTCGAGGCAGCAATTAGCACCCATTATCGACCATCTAACTACGTTCGACTGCATGGGCAAACGATCTAACTTTGTTGGTTTGACAAAGTCGAACAGAGTCGAAACGAGAAAGTTGGATCGTTTGCTCGAGCCTTAATATGAATCCTTCAAATAATACAACTATTTATTTTAATCATTCGTAATTATAAGCCTATTAACTTTGTATACAATAAACATTTTGTTCGCTCATTTGTAAATGCACTGTATATATATGCGGTCTAAATGATTTATTAATAAAAGGATTTACAATATTATTGTTACACTTGGTTATTGGTCAGAGTGAAATGGTCAAGTTTGATTTAAACTGGTTCTGAAAACTTAGTTATATCAACAGGGCTGAAAAGCAGTAGTGATATCAACAGGGCTACTGCACTGTACTACTCTTGTACATCATTATAGGGCAGCATTGACACTTTGATGTTTTACATTATATTTTCTGTTTCATAGGGCTCAGCAACTGTTGGAGTGAAATCAAAAGATTTTGCTGTTCTTGCTGCTTTAAAGGTTTTAATGTAGTTTTTTATTTAGTTATAATTGTTGTGTGTTGGGGTTATAGATGAGACCTTAGTGTAGTGGTTGAGGCGTTGGACCTCAACCCGCAGGGTCTTGGGTTCATTCCTTTGCACGAGCATTATTGGTTGGCGTCAGGAAGGCATCCGGCCGTTAAAAACTCACACGCTTCAAGAAACATCCCCGTTGAAAGAAAAGGCTATCACAGCTTACGCGGTTTGTTGCTAAATGATACTATAATATCTACATTAAAAAATTTTGAGTTGCTGGGGTGAATGATTTTTAGCTTTGTGCATGACTCACAACACCTTCAGTGTTGATGGAAAGCTATAGGCCTACATCCCATACTTCCAAATTACATTTTGCATTTGTGATTACGTGCCTAAATCATTCAAAAATGAATTAAAAAATTGAGTTATTTATGTTTTGTGTTTGTGAAACATTTGACGATATGCTCAACTCTGTATACAAATGATTCGATTCACAACTATCTGTATAGCGCAACATTAATCTGTATAGTTTTTTTCAAAATGGCTCAAGAGATTAGTCAATCATCGTTCAGGAAAAAAATTCAAAATTTTCATAAAATTGAATATTTATCACATGCTTGCTATAACATCCATCCATGATTCGATTTGTTAACCAGATCCAATGTTTGACAATGTTTGAATATTTTTGCAATAACTAACAACCGCAGATGGTACCTAAATCCTAATGATCAAATTTCAAGGTGTCAGATGTTATTATTCAATTTTTGTCTCATTTAGCCATGGATTTAAACATGAGTATTTTCCAGACATACACTGAACTTTTTATAATTATGACATTCAATTATGAAATGTAGAACAATTGACTGCTAAGGGCAGGTGGTTTATATATCCAAGGAAGTCGATATGCCATTGAATATTGCTACTTTGACATTCTTGATGTGACTATGGCAGTTCATGTGATTAGTTTATAAAGGTGACCAATTATATCATGTTAAACTGTTAAATCTCTAATCTTACAGAGATCATCATCTGAATTGTCTTCTTACCAAAAAAAAATTATTTCAATTGACGATCATATTGGTGTTAGCATTGCTGGCTTAACATCAGACGCAAGAATGCTTAGGTAAATTGTTTTCCTTGTATGTCTTTTATGTTGTTTATGTCAGTATCCCTAGGTTATACAGCACACCGCGTCAAGGCTAGTCAAGGATTGCTCCTAGCTCGCTTCTTGTAATGTCTCTGTCTTACAGCAAGCCATCAACGAATCAGATCTGATCCGATCTGATCCGAAATTGATTACAATAAAACCGATCCAATCCGACAAAAAGAAATCCAATCTAAATCCAATAAAAATCAGATAGGATTGGATCGGATTCAGATCGGATCGCAGGCCTCTATACCAGAATATTAAAAATGGATTGATTTAGCCAAAAAGTCACTAAGAAGTGAAACTCAGATAGATCCTGCCCTGTCAATCAATATCACGCACAAACAACCATCAAACAATTAACCAGCGGAGGATGACAGTAGTACTATTCTGATTGCTAAAGCAAATAGCAATATTTAAACTGGACCAGCCAGAAGCAGAATCAGAAATATATTGAAAAATATCATTATTGTGGATGTCCCTATACTATTGAAGAAACTCCATCGCAATATTTTATCGTCAATTTGGATTGACATTGTTTAGAAATATTTTAAAATTGATTATCTGATCAATCGACGAAGAAAAGCCCAAGTTAACAAAGGCGCAAAATTTGTTATACTAAATAGAATCAAAGATTAGAACTTATAATGATATTTTAAAATTCATTGATATTCAACCTTTGGACCATAAGCTGATAGTAACATGTAGGCTAGAGATCTGCATCTCATTGGTTTGGGCATTAGTAGTCTGAATGTTCCCAAAAATTTCAATCCGAATCTGTTTAATCCAAGAAAAATCCCAAATTATTTGATTATGCATTGAGTCCAATCCGTCAGAATCCGGATCCGAGTAATATATAATCTTCTGCTCCATTTTTGATCATGATGATATCAACAACAATGCAATAGTTATAACATTGTTAAATTTCGTAATTTTTCGACACCAAACATGGCAGCTGATGCTCAAAAGTATAATTTGTTTTTATAACATGGCAACATTTGTGACGCAATCTGAATAATGATTGCATTATTAAATCAAGAATGTAAATTTGAATCTTATTTGATTCTGCTAGATGTAGATTATAATTTGAACTTATCGAAGCCAGTCGACAAACAGCGAACACATCAAAAGATCAACTAATATCCATTGTAGACTTCCCATGCGAAAAAAGTTTATGAACAGTTCATGAACTCTCCATGAAACATTTCATTTTACATTCATGAACATACATTTCATGAACTGGTTCAGGTATTTTTCACGAGAAGTTCATGAACTGGAGTTTTGGTTGATAGTTCATAAACCTTCCCAAAGTTCATGAACTGGTCCATGAAAGTTCATGAACTGGTTCATGAACTTTCTATAAATTAAGTCTCAAATAATATTGATGATGATTCTATACAAAATTAATTAATTAATTATTGAAGCCAGTCCACAAACAGTGAACACATCAAAGATCAACCAATATCCATTGTAGACTTCCCATGCGAAAAAGTTTATGAACAGTTCATGAACTCTCCATGAAACATTTTTCACTTTGCGTTCATGAACATACATTTCATGAACTGATTCAGGTATTTTCCACGAGAAGTTCATGAACTGGAGTTGTGGTTGATAGTTCATAGACCTTTCCCAAAGTTCATGAACTGGTTCATGAACTTTCTATAAATTAAGTCTCAAATAATATTGTGGATGATTCTATACAAAAATTAATTAGTTTAACATATTAATTAGTTAGATAGTATAAATGTATGATGTTCTGCCATCCGCCGTATAATTATTAACATCTTTACTGTTTTGTATTTTAATTTTCTAGTGATTTTATGAGAAGTGAATGCCTGAATTCAAGATACATTTATGACACTCCATTGCCAGTAACGCGACTTGTGTCAGCAACAGTAGACAGTATCCTTTTCTTATTTCGCAAGGCCACTGTTTAAAAACTTCTCAGATGATATGCACTATAGCTCCAGTTAGCACACCCACAGGCTCAAGTTATCCTTGGTATTATCTAAACCGCAAACCTCAACTTTTCAGATAAACGTTTATTTATTTACAGTATTTTTTATTTTTTATTTGTCATTTATCCACAAACCGGGTAAGCTTAAACCTGTTTTTACCGGGTTTGGTTTGTTAATTGATTAGTAATTTTTTGAAGCGTTTGTGCATTTTATGGCCGAATGCCTTTCCTGACGCCAACCAACAGTGCTTCAGCCAGGGATTGAACCAAGGACCCTGCTGGCCAAGGTCCAAATCCCTAACCGCTATACCAAGGCTGCACGTTTGAGTAGTGTTGATGACATAAAACATAATATGCAAGTTTTATTTCAACATTTTATTTCAACATTTTTCAAATTACTTTATTTTCATGTCAAGCATTTTCCATTTTCGTTCTGAATTTTCGTAGCCTTCCGCTAACCAGGTTTCAAGGTTCCAGACTTTGTCGGACTCTGAGTGCAGGCATGAGAGGATTCCTCCAATCAGTGGATTTTGGCTGAGCTATACTCTTGTGCATGGGACACAGCGTGGGAATTGCATTAGATTTAAATGCAGTCTGTCTGTGCACAATTCTAATTATAGGACTAATTTCTTTGGAAAAACCATAATCAATCAGACTTTCACAAGTGCACATGATACTGAACTGTTAATTTATATTCGGCCTGATGTTGAATGTGAAGGAATGGTGAGACATAAAATAACATACATATCCTAGGACGCTTGTAGAAACCGCTTGCAAATTTGCAAGGTGTTTTTTTTGTTTTCTGTTAAAATTCCTTATTATTGCGTACAGAAATGCAGAAACCAACAATTGTATATGGCAGCAGACCATTTGGTGTTGGTCTTTTAGTTGCTGGTTATGATGATGGCGGACCACACATCTATCAACTGTGTCCATCTGCTAATTATTTTGACTGTAAATCAATGTCTATTGGTGCACGTTCTCAGGTCAGTTTCAGCTTTTTATTATCAAAGAGATTTTTATCAAATTATTGATTTAATATCAATATTCAACGTAATTTTTATTGAAGTGTTTTATGTATCAGGCATGACATAAAAGGTTGTATCTAAATGCCTGATCTCCTTTACTTGTACTAGCGTATTATTAAAGGGTTACCACATACTTGCCATGTTTGTACTCATATTTACTAAACGAGAAAATGTTGGCAGACACGAGTGAAGCGCTAAAATATCACAAGCTCTGAACGAGTGATTTTTAGCTTCCCGAGTGTCTCCCAACTTTTTAGAGCTTAGTAAATATGAATACAAACATTTTCAAGCATGTGGTAACCCTTTTCTAAAATAAAACAAATGTCGGAATCTCATTCAACGGCGAATTTCCAATTCATAAATTCACAATTTAAAGTTCAAGTTCAATTCATAAACCAAGCAAAGAGAATCCCACAACAAGATAGATATTGTCGAATTAAGAAAGACATATACAAGAACGTCTGTAATATAAGTGGTACAATAGTTCTTTAGCAAATTAATGCAGTTATTGTTATTTAAATTTTAGGTTTACCTTGAAACAGCGACGTAGCCTATAATTGTCTTTCATCCTGTGTTTTTATTTTGTCTGTTACACGACCAATATCTCATTTACCACGCTTTTCAATAAATTTAAACATCTTGAGCTAAATGTCGTTTTGTAAATCGTAGCCATTATTGAGATATTTATTGGATTGTTATCAAAAAGTTATAAATTCTGTATTTTATCACAGATCAAACTTTTTGAAGCTTGCGGTTTTTCCCGGTTTTCGGAGCCATGTTTTACCCTAGGATTTCATGCACGCTCTTTCGACCAATCAGATCGCAGTTAACCTTTGTGATATTTTAGAATACTATTTATATCTTATCTTGTGGTCATCTTCATGTGTCATGGTTCATAATCCTATGCACTGATGATAGACACAATCATGCGGAAATCAAACTAATCAAAATCATCAACATTTTGAATTAATTATGATGATTTGATTTGTTTACAGAGCGCTAGGACATACCTTGAAAGAAACCTTGATAAATTCCCTGAAGGTAACGTTTGGCATGCATCTGCTACTCTATTTAACACAAATTCTTTCTTATAGGGAGTTCTATTTCAGAAATCTTTGACAAAAATCTGTAAGAACACATTTAAAAAATTTTCATGAGTATTTGAACTTCAATTGTCCAATTGTTCATTAATGCTTATGAAAATTTTGGCAAGGTTCAAGTTTATGAACTGTTCATGAAGGAAGCCACAAGGAAATGTTCACGAACTGTCTCATGAACTCATAAATGTTTTTAACATGAGCAATAAGCCAGCTGTGAGATATCTACAAATTGACCACTATATGCAGGTTGCCTTTATATACATGGTTGAGTCTATAGGAAATACTACTTTTGACGTTGCTATAGTATCCATTACGGCACGCTTTCCAAATGATGTCATTTTCAAAAAATGCAATGACGTCAATACGGGCAAACATAAAAATATGGGAAAACCGCATCAAGATCGTATAAGAAGAAACAAGAACTCATCTTTCTTCATTGTTACGTAATCAAATAAATCTTATT
Source organism: Haliclystus octoradiatus (assembly GCA_916610825.1). NCBI lineage: Eukaryota > Metazoa > Cnidaria > Staurozoa > Stauromedusae > Haliclystidae > Haliclystus > Haliclystus octoradiatus. The sequence continues at coordinate 8,712,652 of OU744446.1, forward strand.
CTAATAATTTCTCTTAATCAGCTATTTTGAAGGTTTGTTTGCCTGTACTTTAATTTAACTGGGAAGCATGTCATAGACATGTGGCTGTTGTATGGATGTTATCATTGTAATATTATGTTTGATTGTATTAACAAATATAATGAAACTTGAAATAAGATAAATGGAATTGTATTCTCTTTTTTTAATAGCGGAATTAAAAGAACTGATTCTTCATGCATTGCGTGCGTTGAGAGAATGTTTACCTTCAGAACAGGAACTAAACACAAAAGTAAGTTAGTTGAATAACCGAATAGAAAGGAAATATTGTGAAAAACGAAGCAACAATTTTTTATATTGAATTATTTCACAGGTTATTCATGATATAGTAATGTCAGGAGGGGCCACCAAAAGGGTGAGGGTAAGGGGGCAATTTCCCCAGGCCTGGTCAATTTATAGGGCCTGTAATGTTTACCCGGGTACATTTTGATTGTGAATCTAAGCTTCAGTCATGGAAGTATTTTGCAAAAAATACCTTGGTGGAGCAAGACAACATTTTTTTCATAATTATATTTGCAACAATATCCAGGGCGCAACTTTTTCTCTGCGGCCCTGCATGTCAATAATAATTTATTGGACTACGCATAGTTTCAAATTTTGGAAAAATCATATTCCTTTCTTTCACAATTGCTTTCACAGACTTTCATAAGTGCTCATAACACTAAATTGGTAATTCATATTCGGGCTGATTTTGAATGTGAACGAATGGTGTGAAATATTTTTTCAATTCTTCAATAAGTGGAGATATGTTCTATGTACATATTTACTCATATTTAAAGTACGCTGTTGTTTATTGTTGCAATCATTTCACTGTTTATTAAAATAATAAGATTGCTCTATTTTCATTATTCTTAATGTCATTTTGCAGTGTGATTGAAATGTATCAATTAGTATAGAATATAGGGTACTTAAAAATGTGTGTAATGCATATTAAAATTAGGCATTAAAAGCTAAATTTAGAAATTGTTCGTGTTATTCATTGCATGTATTTCTAATTTGTTTTAGAATTGCTCGATTGCTGTTGTTGGTAAAGATACAACGTTAGCTGTCTATGATAATGATGATGTTGCGGAATATGTATCTTTTCCATGACCTGCCCAATTGTAGCTTGATATAGTATATCTAACAGTCGAGGTCCGCCGATGTCATTATACCAATATTTATGGAGCCTGAAATCAATAACTGTTTTAGTCCATCGTCAGATCAATTTTGAAAAATATGATTGTACAGTACCTTGGATTTTAATTTATTTTAATGCAGCAAAAAGCAATTATCTGTTGCTTCTTTCTGCCATAATGGTTAGAAAACACAAAGTGGTCAATGCAGTTCAATAATTGACCACTGTTTGACCAATCTAATTGCTTGATTTTGTTCGATTTCGTTATTGACTTGTTTGTTGATGACTAAAAGGTATCATTTGTTTCCCTGTGTTTTGAGAACCACATACTTTGCCTACAATTTTACAATTCTACAGTTTGATTTGGATACCACAGCCACAGGCAGGCATGAGATTTGCTCAATCTTTTGATGGATTTTAGTCTTCTTCTACCTTTATTCACTACAAGATTTGTCAATTTCTTATAAAGCTTTTTCACATTGGACATGTTGATATGGTATAACAATACATCCCGGGGTCACGGTCTTTTCAAAATATACCACCAGACAGGGTCCGACAAAAGTGGGGATCCTGGGATCCTAGATCCCGGAAGGCTAGAAGAAGAAGAAAATTGATGTTTTTAATGATTTTCTTGTCAAACCTCAACAAGAAAATTCAAAAGAAAAAATTTAAATGCCCCTAGGATTCCAGAAGGCCGAACCTTTTGTTGGACCCTGCCACCAGGGTTATCAATCTTTTCTTTGAATAATTTTTGAGAGTCTCATTAGGAACCAGTGAAACACTCTATTAAAATTAAATCAGAAAATATCCTTATTCATAGTTTCATTCTAATTTCAGTCTAATTTCAACATTTATACTTTCACGTCTGATACTGTAGACCTACCAACAATGAAGTATTTGATTCTGCAGTGTAACACAATAGAAGGCTCTTAACGTAATGATATAGGTAACAAATGCACGCTATATATGAAATTCGTTTGAGCATATACAATGTACATATTTATGTACTTGTACATATTTTACAAGTCTATATTTATGCAGTCAATTTTCCTTCCTTTCTTACATTTCTCCTAAAGTCGTTAAAAAAAATTGAGTTACAGATCATGTACTATATCTCCTACTGTACATGTACTGACATATATTGGCATTACTGTATATGATTTAATGTTGATGATGATGATGATGATGATGATGATGATGATGATGATGATGATGATATACTGTATCTCACAAGCAATGTTTGAAATGCAACTTTATCTAAGGCAAGAATAGAATAGTGATGTATCCTTAACCAATGAATCAGATTGCTGTAATGGATGAAGAAAAACAAGCAACTGAGGTAAACACTTATTTTTATCATACATTTTTAATTTCTTATGTACAGTGAAAAACCTTAATTTTATCAACAATTAACCAACAGCTCTAGCTTACTAAACTACGTAATTCTGAAATAATAAAATGTTCAGAATTCCTTCAAATCAGATTCATGTTATTGTCCACTGGGGCTCTGGTTTTTAACCATGTTTGTATTCTCATTTTCAGAAACCAGAAGAACAACAACAAATGGATGCCGAAGCTGTCGCTCCTGAGGTCTGTATACTATCTGGAAATACCACAAATCTATTTTATCAATTATCATACATATTAAAATTTTTACAATAGAGTCTACTCATGGATAATTAAAAATCTTTTTTTTTTTACCTTGACTTGTTGTTCCAAGTGCTGGATTACTTTGCCAAGTTTTTTTGGTGAACAGACTTTTTGAGAGAAAGCATTGGAAAGAGTGAGAATTTCAAATCTTGAAAAACGGTGAATGAAAGTTAAATGACATCATATTGTAAAAATTCCTATCACGACAAGTGATCGTGATAAAATCACCACAACCATTGAGCATTCATTCGTAAGAACGAAACATTTGATTTTTTTTATGGCCTGGTGCTCAGTAGTTGTGGTGATCTTATCGCTCTCACTCGTCGTGGTAGGAATATTTTCAGTATGACTTTACTCATCTTTCATTTTGTATTTTATTTAAGGGCCCTTCAAAAAATAGGGTCCCTAAGCTGAAGCTTATATAGCTTACGTGTTAATCCGGTGCTAGGTTCATGAACAATCACAAAGAGTTCATAAAAACTTCTTGAGCGTTTTCATAAACTGGTTCATGAATGTGAAATTGCCTGAAAGTTCATGAGTTTTTGGGCAATTCCACGTTCATGAACTCATGAATTTTTTTCACAAGGGCAAGAGTAGATTGATAGTTTCTGAACTTGTCTTGAAAAATTTGAATTTTTAGAATTGGAACTTTAGAAAAGTCTTTTGTTGAGTGTTTTTTTTTCAATTTAAGCAAATGTTATTGACCAATCAGATTTGGGAACAACATTGGAAAGTTTTATGATATGTTTTATTACTGCTCTGCTTGCTTACATGCTTACTTAAGGTTCATTCTGAATAAATTAAGATTTAAGATGTTTAGCATATTTTAATTGCAATTTATCTGTCTTTCTAAATAAAGGATGGAACACAATCAACTGAAGGAGGCGCTGAACCTGCTACAGAGCAAATGGACACAGGGAATTAAGTATCATCATATAGCATGTAATATGATAGATCTTGTACAATGAGTTCATTTACATATTTAGTATCATTCTTTATGTAATTTAATATGATGGCACATTGATTTGTCTTAGGTTGATCAAATTTATTTGAAGCGGTAGTACCATCATGCTTTATTGTCTTAGTTGTCAATTGTCTGTTTACTACCCAAAATAAAAATTATAAGATAAAATCTACTACAAGAATAACAAAACCATGTTACAAAAAGTGTGTACAATAGGAAGGCAACAACACAACATAAATAGACAAAGATTTAAAAAACCATTCAAATAGTGCAATGTAATGTGCTTCATCGGATTGAATCTGATATGATCCGATTGAGCTTTCTTTTATCGGCTTATCGGATTGAATTTGATATGATCCGATTGATTTTTCTTCTATCGGCTTATCGGATTGAATTTGATATGATCCGATTGAGCATTCTTTTATCTCCTCAACTGTAATGCTAAAGGGTTAATCGGATTGAATTTGATATGATCCGATTGAGCCTTCTTTTATCTCCTCAACTGTAATGCTAAAGGCTTAATCGGATTGAATTTGATATGATTCGATTGAGACTTCTTTTATCTCCTCAACTGTAATGCCAAAAGTTTAATCGGATTGAATTTTATATGATCCGATGGAGCCTTCTTTTATCTTCTCAACTGTAATGCTAAAGGCTTAATCGGATTGAATTTGATATGATCTGATTGAGCTTTATTTTATCTCCTCAACTGTAAATCTGTAAGGCTAAAGACTTAATCGGATTGGATCTTACATGATCCGATTAAGCCTTCAATCATCTCCTCAACTGTAATGCTAAAGGAGTTGGTTGATGTACTGGCGCAGAACCTGATGCATAGGCTAATTGATTATAAACTGTATCATCTGTCTCATCACCAGTCAATACTATATTTCTTAAATCAGGCATTTCATGAAAAGGTACAAAACTCTCTCCATATGTTAAGCCAAGCATTTTACGTTCTTCACTTGTCTCAAAATATGTTTGATGTTCTTCCCAATGCCTATCGCAAGCAGCACAAAGAAAATTAGAATCAAATCGAAAGCAAGAACAACTTTTAATTTTACATTTCTTTCTCTGATCAGCATTATGTTCTTCGTGTGTATGTTTACATCTACATTTGGCACGCCATGTAGAAGCATCAAAATTACGTCTTTTTGCAAGCCAAAATTCTCCCACATCTTCTGGCCGACTTGGTATAAATTCATATCGCTTACATGGACATACTTCGCATGGTGTCTTACCAATTTTTGCAGATGTAAAATCATAATGTTGGTTTATAGAATGTCCGCAAAAACATTTTCTATCACTATCAACACGTATACAATCATGATTATAATCTTTACATCTCCAGCTGATATATATGTTACTTTCAATTGCTTCTAAAGCTGCAGTGCGTTCAGGATCAAATAATTTTTTTAAACGTGGGGCAAATTGATCTCTGTTCATTGCTTTGGCAACAGAAACAAGCTCTTTCTTTTCAGCTGGAATAATAGGTAACACTGTATAACCAACTTTATCTTCATACTTTTGTATGTCTGTTAAGCCTTTGTTATTCGACCGAGTACTTTTCACAACGGCGACTTCTTTCCCTTTCGGATTTGGTCTAGTATAACTTCTTCCATTTCTTGCGATTTCAACTTTCTTTGTCGTTTCAGGCATCCCAATTCTACTCACACTAATACTTTTGGCTTTTCTTCCAATTGCATCATCTTCATTCTTCTTTTGCAGGTCTGAAATCCTGCTTTTTTCATTCTTTGTACTTGCCTTTTTAGGACCTAAATTGCTCTTTCTTTCCATACTGAGTGCAGAACTCGAAGCAATTCAACTTCCCATTTTCGTCTCCCAACTCTGTCGTTACTTTTTGTTCTGTTACAATATTGCGCCATTATGATTTGTTGTTTCTTTTTGTTACCATGGATACGTCAGCAGGTTTCACTTTGGTTTCATAATTATTTTATAAGTTTCCGATGAGAACCAAATTTAAATAGATTAATTGATAAATATTATTTATTTTCCATGTATAACGTATCCATTAAAGCTATTAAAGTTGAGGTCATCATAGCTGATCATCATAACGTTTTCTAAATTAGGATTTTGAGCTGTGTTTGAAATGGTTTGAAACTTTTGCAGAATGCAGTAAAAAAGGCTACAAAAGTGTACTGCAAAATATTGTGTTTACTACCTATCCGTTTCAAGACTGGGACGCAAAAGCGAGAAATGAAATTGAAATAACAGTGGTCGTTATATATATATATATATATATTGTCACATCATCACATGAGATGGCGAGTGGCACTGTTTCTTTCTCAGATTTCTGAGGATATCCCATTGAAACCCAAATCACAGTTTTCGTATCCGCATTTGAAGCGACTCGGACGAACGGCTAATTCATTGAAATGCAGACATGATAAGACACCAGTCCTGACAAAAAAAATAAAGCTGAAATAGCTCGTGTAGCTTTGTTCCATCGATATTCATTGATTCCTAAAATGGTAGGGCTTCGAAAGTAAAGTGACTTTGGGATACCGCAATTGCTCTTTTAAATATCTCCAGAGATGCAGTGCTCATGTGATACAGTCATAAAGTAGAATCCATAATCTAATACTCTAAGTTTCCAAAAACTGTTACAAACCAACAACAATACGAAATCGTATATGAAATAATTTCGTCACTCAATTTGTATTGATTATGACGTCATAAGAGAATGAGTGTCATTGATGACGTTTTAAATGTAATCCCTGGGTACAAGTGCTTCCTTCACTTCCGGGGCGGGATGAACTTTTTCTCGGTCATTTGTGTCTGTGTTAGGTTGTTGACAGAAAGGGAAGCGATATGGAAAATGTTGGAGGATAAAATGGATTTAGAGAGGAAAATACCCTATCAAATGGCTCTCTTTTAAATTAAAATTGAGGAGATTAATAAATAGTAAATTACTGATCGTGTCTTTTGGATTACTATAGCCTTTCTGGCTTATTACGATAGCTTTTTAAAAGCATTTCCATTTTTATTTGGTTTAAGATCGTAAATCCGACATCATGGTGAGTTCATGCAATATTCTTATCAGATATTTAATTTAAATGAAAATATGACGTTCAGGTTAAAATATTGTTGAACAATTTTTAAATTTTTTCATCATTTTATGAAAATGTGATTTGTATGAATGGTTAATTCCGAAATCAGCGCTTGAGATTAATCTCTGTGTATGCTATTAGATCTCATCTTCATAATACAAACAATGGATATCAAATTAGCACCCACTATTACTTGTGTCTTTCCACACCAAATTTGGTGTGTTTATGGTGTTATTGTGTGAACAATAAATTACCCAATGTGTAATTGTTACCCTCATAGCTTCCAAATTCTCTAAACAAGTATCGTAAATCTATTGCTTTAGTTTACAATATTTTGATTTCTTCCTTGTGTATTTGTTGATGTTTGTTTGCCTAAGGTGATAGTAACCTTGTGAAATGCCGAATAAAGGTCCCTCGTATCTGACAGTTTGTCATTTCGTATTGAAATATGACATTGGTGTTGAAACATACAGTCAGATTTGTTTCTATCAGCTCTGCTTGCACAGTAGCACTCTTATCAGTAGAAACCGATTAGTACAGTCAATTCAACTGATCACGATTAACTATAAATATATTAGAGAAATGCTGTAGTTGTTGTTTTTATTTTAATGGTGTACCAACCATCAAACTTGTACCATGACAACATCATCAACATTGTCCCTGGTGAAGATACTGTATACCAGATGCAAAAAATATAAAATGTTTCCATCTAAAATTATTTACAGTTAAACCTGTACTTATATCTTCCACAATTTTATTACGACCTCAAAATATGATACAGTCGAAATCCTTTCATATCCCCCTTTTAACGTCCAAGCCTGCTGAGTATCCCCACATGAACCAATTTCACTGTTCCATTGTCCATACAAACTTCTGTATTACCTCCTTGCTTTATGTCCCACTTTTTATCCCCAGCGGAATTGCACGTTCTTAAAAATGTGTGACACATGAATTAAAAACATTTATTTTATGTCATTTTATTCTATCTCATTTTTATTGGTTTGTTTCTGTATCTCCGCATGATTGTTTACGTTGTAAAGATTTGTCACACAGTATTGATTGTAATAAATAGCTTACCTTTAAAGCTGACAATTAGTTGGGTTGTGAACATTGATCATGTCTTATTAAAATGCGAACTTATATTATTGTCGCTGTTTCTGCCTCTCTCACAGCGAGCCAAATTCCTACACATGTCTTGTTATTATCGCTTATCAACTCCATGAAAATGAATTTATTTATTATCATTAGTTGCGTATGACCTTTTACCTTTGTTTTCAGCCGTCGTATCATTGGCAAAGTAAGGGTAATATGAAAAACAGTGGTGTAGAAGATATGGTGTTGCTTCCTAAAATCCAAGAAGCTGCCATTGTTGAAAATCTTCGCAAACGCTACATGGATGATCTGATATTTGTATCCTTTTCTTTTATGATTTGATTAATTAATTTTATACATTTAATTAATCATAATTTCAGGGTACAGCAGAACCTCACAATCTTGAATGTTTACGTTGGCGTTTAAACGCTTCTCAAAAAGGCTTTTGAATTCATTTAACTGGAAACCTCTTTTCATTGTAGACAGTAGATCGTCCCACTTGTGTTCAATGATTACAACAAAGTAATATCTTCATTCCTCTATTCTGCAATTGCTGGAGGTAATCAAGATGTCCAGCTTTGCAATTCCCCAGTACGACAGCACAGTAATCGAAATGCGGCAAGCAATAGAGTTATAAATTAATTTGGCTGATTCTTGTGACATGAATTTGAGAACACTCAAGGATAGAAAAGGTTTTCAAGTTTCTGAGGCCCTGCATAACAGTGATATGTTGAATAAGGTATCAAATCTCGTGATGCAATTTAGTAGTTTATGCAGCAAAAAACCAAATGATAAACATCTTGTGGTACAGTCGACCTCGATTAATATCCCCCCTTCCGTGCAAGCAAAAAGCGGGACATTATCCGATTTGAGAAAAAAACAAAGGAAATTCGTCGAAACAAAGGAATTTTGTTCATTGTTAACAAATGCTATTCCATCAAAATAAGTAAAATAGTAAATACTAAGGATAACCATAGAATGAAATCAAAATAAGTCCAATTAACACAGATACATTTAAATTTTAAGCAATTTAAATTAGTTGAGTTTGTATAGAAAACAGAAAGTGTTTTTTGAAAACTGGGGATATTAAGCGAGGTGGGATATTAACCGAGTTCGACTGTATCAGTTGTCTAATGCAAATTTGCTGTGCTTTATAGAACCTGGAAACTAGTCTGCCTACCCTCATATTGTGATCTTTATGATAAATCAAAGTAGTGAATTACCATGGTTATGCTTTATATTCATTTTTCTATGGTAATCTATAACCAGGGTCTGACAAAAATAGGAATCTTGGATTCTGCAAGGTTAGATCAAATTCAGAAGAAAATTGATATTTTTATTGATTCACTGTTCAAGGTTCAACTTAAAATTCAGGAAAAAATGTTGAAATGCCTCTTGGATTTCAGAAGGCTGAACCTTTTGATGGACCCTGTCTATAACTGCACTTTGATAGCTAACTATTAAAAGAAACTTAATGTTTTTATGTTATCATGCAAAGCAAATGTTTTGCCTACAATTTCCTGTGAACAATGTTGCCAGTACACCTTGACTTTATTCTCAGACATACATTGGACCTGTATTAGTATCAGTCAATCCATTCAAACAGTTACCATATTTTACAGAGAGGGAAATTGACCAATACCAAGGAGCGGTAAGCAGCCTCGTCTTGTTACAATATATTATATACTAAAGTTTATAATAAGAGACAAAGGTAAGGCAAAGCCTTTTTTCCGTTACTCGGGAGTTTCATGGTTTAATTGCGATCTTCAGACAGTAATACTAATAATAAGTATTACCGTCCAAAGATCGCAACTAAACACGTGAAACTCCGAATAATGGAAAGAGGCTTTGCCTCACCTTTGTCTCTTATTATATAATGCTCTGTTTTAACCAGCATTGAGCACTTTCATATTCATATGTGTATCTGAGTTTACACTCACTATAATTATTTTTTTTCAATGATTTGTATTAATCAAACAGAAAATCTCTGTAAACCTTTCCATTCAAATATGCTCAACCAATCAACACTATCAACCAATTTAATAATGAAACATAAAATTTTGCAATAGGCCTACCCGTACTTTTGTTTTTTGAATGTAGAGACTTCTGTTTATAGATCAAATATTTGTTTTTTTTCTCTGTAATATGTACTTGCTATCTGGTGTGAGTTTTGTGACAATGTAAAAAGTATGATATTAAAATGTTTTCACAAATCACGGCTTGTGTATAATGTATTACAGTACAAGAAAATTTCTAATCAATATTGATTCGGACTAATAGATGCACTAAGGTTGCTATGAAAGGCTGAAACAGCAACAACAGCTCTTGATTTTTTGCTGCAAATTTTTGAATTATGTTTGTCATCTATAACGCTACAAACTATTCCCTATTACCCTAATGAATTGGTCTAATCCTGATGCCGAATACACCGCCCTGACTACCATAATCTATTATTCATATTGCTACTGAGTTGAATACATTGCCTCTTTTATAACTGTATGGCTACTATCTATTTTTTCACACATTCCATATTCCAGGCATCATATGAAAACCCACCACACGTCTACGCTTTAACAGATAACATGTACCGTAACATGTTGATTGAACTGGAAAATCAATGCGTTATTATTAGGTATGTATTTTTATACTTGCAAATGTTCCAGAGAAGTTTTTTATTCACTTCACTATAATGTTTGCAGGTCTTAAATACTATACCGCTATAATATTCAATAATATTATTCACATGGACTGTGCACTGGTCGGGAGGCCGCGGTTCGATTCCTCGTCAGTGCACATGTTAATTGTTTGTAACAAAATTTGTATGTAAATGTGTTAATGTCCCCCAATAAACAGGCACTTGTGCTTAAGGGGTGACTTTCAGTCATGAATGACTGTAAATGTAATTATTATTACATGTATGCCTACAATTAGTAATTGGTGAACTGTGTTCTTGAACAGGTTTTCGATAAATAATTTTTTCTTCCGGGATTCTAATTTTTGCTTCCAAACTTTTCCGGGTGATTATCATCATGTAAACTTTTTCACAGCTACATCTTTTTGATTACAAATCATTAGAAGATTGATTAAGGAAAATATATTGCTTGTTTCTCTTAATATTGTTGCCATGTTTCATGTTTTATTTTAACATGTTATCAGGGTTCGACAAAAGTAGCAATCCTGTATTCCTAGATTCAGGAAGACTAGAGCAAATTCAGAAGAAAATTGGTAATTTGATGATTTATTGGTCAAATTTCAACAACAAGAGTTCAGAGGAAAATGTTGAAATGCCTCTAGGATTCCAGAAGGCTGAACATTTTGTCATACCCTGCATGTTATGAATCAGGGTAGATGGGATTGTCTGCATGGAGGTCGAAAACATGCTAAACGTATCACTTTGTTAAACACTGTTGTTGATGTTTAATTTATGTTCTTTTGTTTCAGCGGTGAATCTGGTGCTGGAAAGACTGTAGCTGCAAAAACTATTATGAATTATATTGCTAAAGTTTCAGGCGGCGGCTCTAACGTCCAAGTATGTGTCAACTAATTTTCTATGTATGCTTTGCTTCCTGTTAGCTTAACACACATAATTCTATTTGATTATAATATTTTATTTTGTTTGGAAAGCATATCATGTCTGTGGCTGTGCTTTGCTGATCATTTATTGAACCAAATTTTTGACTCAAAACTCTTTGGTCTAATCACACTCCATTTTCCATTCTTGAGATATAATTCATATTTTACTTTGATTGATGTTACTTATACTTAGCATCGTAAATTGCTAGGAAATGCTAATTATACGTTTTTTCTGTTATTCTAGAAAGTAAAAGAAGTTATCTTGGAATCCAATCCACTTCTAGAGGCTTTTGGTAATGCCAAAACAGTCAGGAACAACAACTCAAGTCGATTTGTAAGCTTCAACATAACACATGCAATTGTTTTTATTTTACATAATTTGTAATATATTAAAGGTGTAAATTTATTTGCAATTTCTATTTTCATTATTACAGGGTAAATACGTAGAGATTCAATTTTCAAGAGGAGGCCAACCAGAAGGAGGCAAAATCTCAAATTTTTTATTAGAAAAGGTTGGTTAAAATGTTTGTCATTTCATCTTCACATAATACAGTGTAACCCGCTTAAGTGCAAGTCAAAATTGTGAACGATTTCCATTGCATTACCTGGATTTGCACTTATCCAAAAATGTTTAACAAGTACTTGACCAGAACATAGTGTATAGATTTTCAAATTCTGGTTGCTAATAAGCAGGAATTTGCCGTATATCACTGTATTTGTCTAATATTCAAGATTCACAATCAACTCTACGGAACACTAAAAAGCTCTGTTGTGTGATTCACTTCCCAATCAATCGAAATCCCCATACCACCAAATCGAGACCATCACAATGTGTAGGCTGACATCAGGTTTGTTTGCATTTATTTATTGGTGTTAACTGAATATTGAACTGAAGTTAAACGTTAGAATTGTCTGCAAAGCTGTTACGTGCCAGGAATGCGGTAATGGCGTACTGCCTAAGAATGTGTTATAGTCAGTTTGTAAGGTATGATCAAAAACTGGCGTGGATACTTGATCCTCAGTCGTTCAATCAAGTTGTGATATACGACGATAATTTGCAATTGTCAGTAAACTGCTTGAAAGCACTATATGCAACATTGGTTACATGTCTATCAGACCATGTGTGGCGTTGCTTTACCCACCTACCCCCTCCCGAATTAAGACAATAATGAAGTAAGTCTATGAGGATTCTCCATTGACTTATTAGTGTGGATGGTGCTTACATGGTGGCAATGACAGATTAGATCCTAATAATTACGGGTCAAACAAATGGATCTTACCTGACAGATCATACACACAGATCTCACCATCCTTCCAAGCACTGATGCCAAACAATGTAGACAAGACAACAGATTTAAGACATTTTATGCATGATGCTTTACTCAATTGTTGTTAAATACTATTATCAGGGATGAGAAATTTCCTTTTATCAGTGGAAATCTTCCTTTTCTAGTCCAGCTATTCCAGCTAATCAAGCCATTGTTTTGCTAGATTTTCAAGGATTTTCAAGGATTTTGACTGAACTTTATTTATTCCCATGCATGTTTTATTGGTAGCCTACTTTTGTTGAATGTTAATTCATATTTTTTGTTCAGTCAAGAATTGTCCGTCAAAATCCTAACGAAAGAAACTTTCATATATTCTACCAATTAATTAATGGTGCAACAAAAGAAGACAAAGGTTGGTAACAGTGTGTTCGTTGAAGTGATATTTCGTGCTCGGGATCAAGTTAGGCATTTGCTACTCGGTTTGTTCACATTGACCAAAATATATTAAATTCAAGATATTCAAAACTTTTCTGATTTCTCAAGTTTAAGGAGTGTTAATGGCAGTAGGGATAAGCGTTACACAAAACTTTTGACCAGTCACACCTGCAGTCATATGGTTATGTTGTGGTAGCTCAATCTCAGTTTTGTTGTCCCAGTTTAATCACTATAGTAAAATGTATCTGTATACAAGTGTCTTCATACCGCTGTTAGATCTAAAGCTGAACGAATAATATTTTTTATCAACAGAACAATTTGGATTGACGACAGCTGATTATTATTATTATTTGAATCAAAGTGGTTGCTATTCTGTTGACGATATCGACGATATAAAAGAGTTCTCAGATACAAGGGTACAGTATATACTGTTTATCATTTTATTTTTACTTTAAATCATGTTAAATTATGCAGGAAAGTAATAACTTTTATACACTTGACCTACTAATTTATGCTGCCTTCCATTGTGCTTAAATGTGATTAACTAGTTTTCGTTTATGTGTCTATGCCAGTGGGGATTGTTTTAGTTATCAGTGATGATCATATTAATCAGTCATCATTTATTGAGATATGTTTAAGCCATTTTAAACATTAAAGTGTAGTGTAAATAAACTCTTAGTGAAGTGAGGTGTAAATAAACTCTTAAACCTATGATTCAACTGACTTCAATTAATTGTAACAACATAATGAAGATTAAATGACTTATGTTATGATCTAGCAACCTTTTTGCAGTCTAGTTTGTCTGCAATACAGCTCTAATTTTGTACTCAATTACAATGATAATCGTAACATATTAAATTTGCCTTATTGGTAATAATGACTTCATGGATTTACTGTTCTTTGCCATGATTCATCAACCAGGATTAGGAATGTAATTGTTTTGTATCTATTTTCCCGTCAGAATGCAATGTACGTTATGAACATCACCGATGCCAGTCAAGCTAGTATTCTTCAAATTGTGGCAGGAATTCTCCATCTTGGAAATGTAACATTCTCAGAAGTCGGAAACTATGCGCAACCTCAAGACGATGCTTGTGAGTATTTCCAAGCATCAATCAAGCAATCAATTCTTATTTTACAATCTCTTCAAAGCAAGTCAAACAGGGTCCGACAAAGTCCGGAAACTTGGAAACCTAGTTTGCGGAAGGCCAGCAAAATTCAGAAGGAAAAGGCAAAATGCTGGATATAAGCCCAAAATAAAGCTTCGATTTACGTTTTTATGTCAGTAAAATTACTCAAAGGTTTATCTAAAAATTTAAAGTTTGCGGAAGGTAAAACATTTTGTCCCACCCTAAAGTCAAATGTTCCCTTAGCTGTATATTATAACTGAGATTGCATCTATACGATGATATTTCAAAATGTGTGACCATACAACTCAACTCTCTGATAACACCACATACATCCAATAAATTTACATTATGTTCTTGCTTGATGTTCTTGCAAACAATAATAGCGTTTGGTGAATTGAGAGATTCTTAATCCATAATAATCAAGATCCACTTAAGACATAATTGATATCGCAAGATAGGGAAATTAAAATTGAGGTTAAACTATTTTTAAATTTACTGTATATCTCTACAATGTCTCATTAATTTCCGAAATGTTGAAAGTCATCAACTCAACATAATTTCTTTACTCCCACTACATATGACGTGTTATCAAAATGAAACAAGATACTCTGAAATATTAGGCTTTTTGCTCATGCTTACCCAGGACTCTAACTAGGTTGAGTCATTGAAACCCTAGTATTGTTAATCTGACCTTCTATAATATTGGAACACATCTAGGCTAGTGTTAGACCTTAAAATTACAAATACAGTTAAATTTGTAAAGACAAAACCCATATTCTCTTTCAATAACTATGCAAAATCGGCATTTCTTCTTTTCAGTTCTGCAATTTCCATCATACTTATTTCAAGTTGATCAGAATTTATTGAAAGAAAAATTAACAAGGTAAATTGTCTAAAGCGATACTGAAATCGATATGTGATGTAGAATTGACTGCTTATCCAGCTGGTCTATAAATATTACTGAACTGATTTATATTAAACTGACCTGTTATTTGTTAAACAAACTTTTACCTTTATATGCATGGTTGATTCAGCCTCAGTGTAGTGGCTAGGGAGTTGGACCACGGCCAACAGAGTCTTGAGTTCAATCCCTTGTTGGAGCACTACTAGTTGGCGTCAGGAAGGGCATCCAGCTATTAAACATACACAAATTTCAAAATACTAACAATATAACCAACCACCCCGGTGAAAAAAGCTGCAAGCTTACCACTCGACTTGTGGATAAATGATAAATCCCCCCAAACTAGAAAAAATTCAATAAAATAAATATTTTATGGTTGTATATTACTGAAATGGCCACTGTAGACTGGTGGCTGCTATATAGAGGTTCCCATTAAAGCAGGTTTAACTGTAGCAAATTAATTGGTTTAACTTTTAATTTGACAGTCGTGTTATGGATAGCAAATGGGGTGGAAAGTCTGAGGTCATCAACATGACATTGAACGTAGAACAAGTGAGTCCATGTTAATTATTATTTAAAATTGTATTTGATCTGGACAATAATCAATAAACACTGTGAATCTTGGATAAAGGATGTACTGAATCGCTACTGAAAACCTACTGAAAATATACTGGAATGGGATTGAATACTGAACCATACTAAAATTCACCAGATATTTCTAGACTCTTCTCATTCTGCTGTTCAAAAATCTACTGAAACGCACCTTAAAATTTGAAAGCTGTAACTAATCAAAAGAGCCCGATTCAGTAGCCCTATTCAGTAAGTTTTCAGTATGTTTTCAGTAGGGTTTCAGACTTATTTCAGAATTCCTATTGAAAGTTATAGTTAATCAAGCTCTTAAATAAATATGTATGTATGTCTGATCTCTCATTTGTGAACATTAGTTTACAATCACATGTATCTTGCAAGCTATTTTATTGATTGCACACATCAGCTACCTTGAAATGTTTGACATAAGTCAACTTGTAGAATCTGAGAATAAAAGAAAGGAGATACACATACATACATATGTGTCGGGGAGGAATAATCGCAAAAGATTTTAGGACATATATTATAAGGGACAAATCATTTGGTACATATTTTTATGATCTAATGTTGCTTAAGTCACTAGAAGTCATTTCTGAATTCCATGGATACAATACATACAGTGAAATCTGTATATAACAGCCAGCTATGAGAGGTAGATAAATTGGCCACTATAGACAGGTGGCCTTTATATACAGGTTTGATTCAATAGAAAATATTATCATTTTACACATTGCAAGAGTGACCACTATAGACAGGTGGCCACTGTTTAGAGGTGACCGTTATAACAGTTTTGACTGTATATTTTCCATAGAGACTATCAGGTGCTAAACAATATAATAATGTCTTTGAACATAATGACACATTGTGCATTAATACTATGCAATTTAATAATCTACAATTTTTCTAGGCTTGTTACACAAGAGATGCATTAGCTAAAGCTGTTTATGCAAGGATGTTTGATTGGCTTGTTGGGGTAAGTTTTGATACAGTGCACACCTTTTCCCTTGTCCGAGACTGTTTAACAAGGACTTACATCACTTAATTATTTACAATACTTTCAATTTTGGAAAAGGCTTCTTTGTAAAACATTTCAAAAGAAAAATCAATGTCAACAGTAGACTTCTGTCACTTCAAAGTTAGCAGATTCAACATTTGATCAAAGCTACAGTCGAACTTGCTTAATATCCCCTCTCTGGTACAGATGAAAAGCGGGACATTAAGCGAGGTAGGATTATGAAATTTTGTATGGAGAATGGAAAATTGAAATCAGTTTTTATGTGGGGATATTAAGCAAGATGGGATATTAAAAGAGGGGATATTAAAAGAGGGGATATTAACCAAGTTTGACTGCATTGATATATAATTATTAATTACATTGTTGTTGCTGTTTCACATAATTTTGAATTTATTTTATTTTCACCACTATTTGGTTCATTGATTTGTTATCTATTTATTGTTTACTTTTCTGTCATTTTCAGGCTGTCAATGCTGCTATGGTGAAAGATACATATGCTATTTCGATTGGAATTTTAGATATATTTGGTTTTGAAATCTTCAAGGTGAATATGAATGTGAAATGGAAACATGATTCACATCTTCTTTGATATTTGTGTGAGCTTTCTACGACCCCTTCCTTATCCCTTATTACCTTCAAACTAATATGTCCATGTAGTCATGGACCGAATTCAGCTATCAAAACCTCACTTGAATCTATATTTCCAACTGTTCTTACTACAGTCCTTTATGATTATTGTCTTCTGATTTGCAGAAAAATATGCTAGGCGAACACAAAACCAGCTTAAAGTATTGTTTATATATATATATTACTGTGTGATTCTCTGACTAGTCTTTATTATTCAAAGCTCTGCTAAATATATTGCATTGAGTGCTATGGTCAATTAGTAAGACAGAGTTTTACACTATTATAATCCTAAGTATCACCTATTTTTTACTTATTCCTTTTGTATTTATAGAAAAATGGCTTTGAACAGTTTTGCATTAATTTTGTCAACGAGAAACTCCAACAGATCTTCATTGAACTAACGTTAAAAGCTGAACAGGTAATCTTCAAATCATACTGTTTAATTTTGAATGTTGCTGCATTCCAATCCCTGATTGAACAACCTACCGTATTTGCTGGGCTAAATGCTGTTTCTCTTTATACGATATAGCCCCATTAATTTACTACAGTGAAACCTATATATAACGGTCAACTACGAGAGGTAGAAAGAAAATACTATTTTAGACATTGCAAGAGTGACCACTGTAGACAGGTGGCTGCTGTATAGGGGTGACCACTATAACAGGTTTAACTCCATCACGATTCACAACCTGGCGAATACGGCGAATGATACACAGATTCACTACACTACTTGTGGCTTGAGGGATGGTATCCATTTTTCAACTTGAGCCTGAATGGCGCAATGGTCAATTTTATGCCTATAACATCACAATTGGCTTATTATCACACTGTTTGGCTGTAAGACAAGACATTGATATTAAAGGGTTTACAGTATAATTCTAGTATGTCTTGCTAATTGCTATTTGTTTCTTTAGGAAGAATATGTGGACGAGGGAATTAATTGGACACCAATTGAATATTTCAATAATAAAATTGTGTGTGATCTGATCGAAAGTAAGGTTAGTAACGACTGCCATTAATTTATTGGAAGTAAGGACATCTCTGTAGTGGTAAAGTGTGTGTGAGTTTGGAGTGATTGATTAAGTGTATTGCCAAGATATCTTTACTTGATTTCCTTCAAAGTTGAATTGGAGGAAGATTTTTGAGTTCTATTTACCGTAATCCAGCGCGTATAAATCGCAGGGTGATGTTTCAAGCAAAAATGTAGAATTTATTGATTTTCCGCGTATAAGTCGCACTTTGTTTTTTTAATTATTTAAAAATAAGAAATCAATGTAATTTGAAATTAAATTCCAGGCATTTCTAGTAATTTGATGCCACTGATTGTGTAAAATAATCAACAGTCATATCTATATCAACAATAAAACATCTAAACTGATAACCATAAACACCAGAGTCAGAGAAGGAGTAAAGTAAAGAGTAATAATCCCATTCAAAAAATCCCATTTTAAATAACATTTCATTCTTTAATATGGTACAACTCATGAGATACCAAATCAAATGAACTACGTAAATTTTTTATGTTTGAAGTAAACTAATTTTTTTTTTGATGTTTCACTTCATGCCATACTGCACTGCACATGCGTTGTAAAAACAAGAAAAGAGGCTACTGAAAAATGGCCAAAAATTGAAAAAGGTGTTGATGTTTTGTGTTTCGCGCGTATAAGTCGCACCACGATTTTGAAGGAATTTTGAAATGGCCTGCTACCTTCAATTTCCAAATTGTTTAGAAACAGCATTTATTCTACTGCTAATTCAGACATATAAGAATTAGCCAGACTAAAGTTCTACTAAATTTTCAATTTCAGAAACCACCAGGTATCATGTGTGTTGTTGATGATGTATGTGCAACCATGCATGCTCAAGGTGAAGGTGCCGATACAAAAGCACTGCAGGTAATTTAATATTGATTTATTTGTAACACTTGTACAGTACGGTGAAACCTCTGTATAAAGGTCACCCTATAGAGAAGCCACTTGTCCTTGGCGTTCACTTCACAATGTAACAAAAATTCTATGGGATTTAACCTCCATACTCTAGTAACACTAAATCATGAAAGGGCCATGATGTTTTTTACCCCATGAAAAAGTTTGAAAACCATTCATATTCACGGTGTGAAATACAGTGAAAACGCCATGAAATTTCACACTCTTTTTCATGATTTTGGTGTCAGTAGTGATAGAAAGGTTTTAGATTTGTGGTGTACAGTCTATTACTGGGTCATTTGATTAGCAGTGTTATTCAACTTGTCCTGATTGTCAAGGCATTTCCAATTTCATTGGATTGGACAGTCAATTGGATGTCATAATTTAGACAATAGCATGCTAAGTCGCAGTCTAGCTTCTATAGAAAGTATATGCTTGATATAAAGTGTGTTCTTTTGTTTATTTTTATCGATAGAAATTAGAGGGAGCTGTTGGTAGCCATCAACATTACAATGGATTTAGTCAAGGTTTTGTTATTCATCATTATGCTGGAAAAGTAAGTATTGATTATATAAATTGTACAGTCAAACCTGTTATAATGGTCACCACCTCTAATCGGCAGCCATTTGTCTATAGTGGTCACTCTTTGGTAATTCTAAAATATTGTAGTACTTTCTATTGAAGCAACCCTGTAGATAATGGCCACATGCGTTTAGTGGTCAATTTATCTACATCTCATAGTTGGCTGCTGTATACAGGTTTCACTGTATCATCCTTTTGCCTTTGCTCTAACTTCATGTGATTTCGAATTGTGTATCACTTTTTACACTTGTATAGCTTATTTGTCTTTATAAGTTTATTTCTACGAAAAAAATTTTATTAGTCCTGTTATACAGTTACTATAACTTGCTTGACTTCAATGTAAGCATTTATGCTACAGACGAGCTCCGATTCCTGTACAGGCATTTACAAACACTTTATTTCATACTCAGTTAATCATGTCAAATCACAATACCTTCATAGTACAATAAATTGCTTTTTCAACTCAGGTAACATACGATGCTGAAGGTTTCTGCGAAAGAAATCGTGATGTTCTGTTCAAAGATCTCATTGAATTAATGAAATCAAGTGCAAAGTAAATCATTGCTATAGTCATGTCATGCTTTGAATAGTTGACCCACAAACCTGTTGCTTCTTTGCTTTGGCAATTAATTTATTTTTGTATGATTGTCAACCCTTCTGATTTTGCAAAAAAAATAATGTCTGTGTCGCAAGCTAGTTGTCTTCCAAGTGGGATTGGCTACCTAAAGCCTGGTTTATATGCCACTCCGTACATGTGCCGATCCTATTCCTGTGAGAACACTTTCATATCGACTACATGAATAAATTGATATCAGATGCCGTTCTGAGAATTTTATGCACAAATTCATACCAACAAGACGTTTGCAACTTCTGGACATGATACAATTATCAAAGGCATTTCTATTTCGTTTCATGCGCCGTTCTGAAGTGAAACTTTGATTTTTTAGAGCATAATAAGATTGGCACCTGTATAGAACGGCATATGAACTAGGCCTAAGCGATATTTAAATGTTTCAGACTGCTGTAGGGTATTGTTTTTATCAGTCAAAAGGCAGGGTCCGGCAGAAGGGGAATCCTGGGATCCTAGATTCCGAAAGGCTGGATCAAATTCAGAAGAACATTGATGTTCTTCTGAGTTATAGGCCAAACCTCTACAAAAAATTCAAAAGAAACTGATGAAAATATTTTAAGATTCCGGAAGTCTGAATCTTTTGTTGGACACTGATAAGCAACATTTCGTTTGTTTATAATCCAAACACCAATTCTCCAAAACTTAGTTCATCCCATCTTGCATCTCTTCCAGTTATCATCTCATCTTGCCAAACAATTTAAATACATTTTATTTGAAGTCTTGTTGATTGTATAGTATTAACACCATGTTTGATTTTCTATCCAAATGTTTCAAGGAAACAAGACCTGTGATCAAAACTGATTGATTAATGATTATCTTTGGTTGGTCAAAGTTATTTGTTAATTCAATATATTTTGTTTTACCTTTCAGTCCATTTATAAAAGACCTCTTTCCAGACGATCTTAATTCCGACAAAAGAGGACGACCGTCAACAGCTAGTAGCAAAATCAGGGTAGGTTATTATAAACATTGAATGTCTATGCGATTGTTGATAATGCAAAATCTATGTGATCTAGCTAGATTTGTTCTTACAATTTTTCTGATAA
The DNA here is from genome assembly GCA_916610825.1 of Haliclystus octoradiatus. Lineage (NCBI taxonomy): Eukaryota > Metazoa > Cnidaria > Staurozoa > Stauromedusae > Haliclystidae > Haliclystus > Haliclystus octoradiatus. The sequence continues at coordinate 8,734,303 of OU744446.1, forward strand.
GCTTATGATAAACGACACTGTAAACAACACTATGCGTGTACTGGTCTAAACAAGTCACTTATGCTTACGGGGTGACTATCAGTTATATATGTAAATTAACTAAAAAGATTTAATATATAAATACAAAATCCCTACATATGCAATATACCACACCGATATTTGGATTGTAAACATTTTCATCCAACTGAAAGTTATGTGTTCAAAATACATACGCCTGCATTTCTAATTGTTTGCAATGTTTCAATGTTTCAGACGCAGGCCAATCAACTTGTTGATAAATTGATGAAATGTACACCACATTATATTCGCTGTCTCAAACCAAATGAAACAAAAAAAGCCCATGATTGGGAGGGTGACAGGTAAGACTTAAATTGTTGCACTGTCACTAATTATTGCTTTGTGTATGGATCCTAACTGGCCGCTACGACAGACAAGTTTCACTGATCACTGTATCAGTGGTAACAGTGAGCTGCTCAGCCTTCATTATGCCATCCCCTCTTAAGTCTATTGGTGGTTTGGGTAAGATGTAACTTCATGACCAATCTTGCTACAGTCGTAAGTCTGTTATTTTCAGATTTACATATGAGTTATGAGATATTCTATAAATGTGTTGACTAGTGTTACTGTGTCCCCTTCGAATTTGCCCTATATGCAGGACATTGCAGGTGGCCTTTATATACAGGGGGATCTTTAAAACTATATACCATTTTAGACATTGCAAGAGTGACTACTATAGATAGGTGGCTGTTCTATAGAGGTGATTGGTACAACAGGGTTGACTGTAATAAAATATCGATATCAATATACCAGTAGCCATTTACTAATGTACTGCAACAGATCATTGTACAATTATATCAAATGCCTGTAATCCTAATAAGCCCATACTGAACAGCTGAATATCTAGCTGCTATATACAGTATAAACATATACACTCTCCTGCAATTCAAATGCCCCATCTAATCTCATTATAGGTATAAACACGAGGAACAGCAGCATACTTTAAGCAGGATATGTACATGAGCTATATTCTGCCAGAGTGATTAAATTCAATATTCAATATTATATATAAGTCTTTTTTCTGCCTTTATAAACTCTACAATTTGTCCTTTGCAGGCTATTTTTAGTCCATATCCATAGTTTCACTCTATTTTCAGTCTAATTTCAACATATTTCATGTCTGATTATTACTTTTGTATTCCAGATGTAAACATCAGGTTGAATATCTTGGCTTGAAAGAAAATATCCGAGTTCGTAGAGCTGGCTTTGCGTTTCGACGTGTTTTTGATAAATTTTTACGACGGTACGAATTATTTATTATTGTGCACCTTATATTGTTCGCCTAAGTTATTTCTTGGAATCAGATTTATTGATTATTTTGCTTCTGTTAGTTTTGACTTCTAAATAAATTTGGCTTGGAATAGGTAGCAATTCACTTTCTCAACAATTTATAATTACCGTGAAACCAACCAGCCCAAATTGACCCCAGCAACACGAGGGACTCATTGCCAGCATAATATAATGAAGGCGCTACTTCCGCTGGATGGAAACTTCTTGTTTTTTCACAGGCCCATGTTTACCAGACTAAGTTCTGAGCTGGTACCGGTATATGCAGGCTACCAAACTACCTGATGTTGACTGATGTTATTCTGAAATCTTATATTTATACAGATATGCAATTTTAACACCAGAGACGTGGCCAAAGTGGAGTGGAGACCCGAAGAAAGGAATCAAACATCTCATGTCAACAGTTAACATGGATCCCGATCAATGGCAGCTTGGCAAAACAAAAGTCTTTGTTAAAAATCCTGAATCGGTAGGTCATACAAATATGTCACGTAGAGGGACCTTAGTACAGCTGCCAGTGCAATGCTTCAGACGTTTACTGGCATTGTCTTTGGTTCAATACATTAAATGTGGATTGTATACTATTGGTTGGCACCAGGAAGGACATTTTTACATAAACACACCCTCTTGAAATACTAATATACTGATCAACCACGCTGGAAAATAAACTGATTTGTGAATGGGAAATCAAAAATGAAAAGAAAGAAAATCGGTGTTAAGAAGTTATTATCCAATTTCTGTAATATTTTCAACTTTCAAGTTAAAAGGAAGCAAATGAACTGGATATTAATTTTTTTTCAAAGAAACTGCAAAGAAGGTTCTAATTATCTAACGCCTCTTCCACAAGCTTTTACTGTTTCATTTGGTTTATGTATTGTTTGTTTTTGCTACACAGCTATTTCTTTTAGAAGAACTTCGGGAAAGGAAGTTTGATACCTATGCTCGTAGGATTCAAAAAGCCTACAGACAATACAAGGCTAGACAGTACTTTGTCATTCTCAAACAGCAAGGTAACAACAATATTAATACTCAAATGTGCCATCCTTATGTCCTTATCATGGGCATGGTAGAAACACACTGTTAAGCATTCAATCTAGAAAATAGCTATCAAAGCCGTACAAAATTGAATTCATATTTTGCATCATTTTCTCCCTTTCCTTTGGATTTTTTGCTACCGTTTGGTATCAATCTACCAGGTTCTTTTTGCTTAACTAGTACTCTTTTTGCTTGACTAGTATTCTTTTCGATTAAATTTACCCTGCAAGTAAAGACCACCTGTTTATAGAGGTAAATGCCTCTACATCGCATAAATGGCTGTTTTATATAATACAGCCTAGAGGTTTCACTGTACAAGATTCCTTGTTCCATGATTGATGATATTATTGATCCATGATTGGTTCAGCTACAAACATATCATAATAAACGCTTCCTGCCCAGCCTAAAATACATATAGTTTTGAATCTTTACGGACAGAACTGTTTTGATAAATATTCCAAAAGTAACAAAGTAATTAGTAATTACAGTGTAACCCGCTTATGTGCAATTCGGATAAATGAAATTCCGGCTTATCTGCTACTTGGCTTTGAAACCCGTTAAACATTTTTCTGGTAAAGTCCTTGGTAAACAATTTCTGGTAACTGCAAATTCGGATAAATGCAATGAAAACCGACGGCAAATTTGACTTGCACTTAAGCAAGTTACACTGTAATTACTTTTTCCTTGGAAGTAGTAATTAGTAATGTAATTTTTGAATTAGTAAAGAAAAAGAAAAAGTAATTATTTTGTAATCTAATGAATTACTTTCTCAAGTAATTCTCGCAACACTGGGTGATAAATTAAACTATTGTTTCCTTTTAGCATCTGATATACTCTTTGATAGAAAAGAACGTCGACGCGGTAGTATCAATCGTAACTTTGTTGGCGACTACATTGGTTTGGAAGATGCACCAGAAATTCGAAGTCTTGTTGGTAAATTAATTCTATCTTACGTTATTTTAATTTATTTTACCTTTACAATATATTGATAATTTTGAGTTTGATTAACATTTAAACTTAATTTGGAATTCCTTAATTTCTATTTTTACAGAAAAACGAGAGAGAATTGAGTTTGCTCACACTGTCAACAAGTATGACCGTCGGTTTAAAATGACAAAACGTGATCTGTTGCTTACTTCGAAACATGTTTATTTGATTGGCAGAGAAAAGGTAAGATAGTTTCTTTACGCAGATGGGCATGCTTTAAACCAAATTAATATACCATTTGCTAACCATTTGCTAGCCACAAATGTCTAGAGAGCGAACTGAATAAGCTAAAGTTTAGACCTCACGATTAACACACAAGCCTTCAAATATAGTTATAAAATTTTCAAAATGTGTTCTTTACTTGGTCAAAAAACGTTTGCTTTTAATTGAAAACATCGTACACATTATCTTGAAAAGAACTCTCCGCAATTTCTTAATGTTCAATCTTTTTTAAATACGTTCAAAATATCCTTGATGGCATTAATGCAATAAAATGGTGACACCAAATGAAGAGAATATGCACTTGAGAATATATACTAAAACAGTTATGGAAGGATTCGTGTGTTTGAGTTTGTTTGAAGTTATAATAATATATTTATTTATTTTCAGATTAAAAAGGGCCCTGAAAAGGGAAAGATTATCGAAGTTGTAAAGCGGAAGCTTACTCTTTCTCAAATTGGCTCATTATCCTTGAGGTAAATATAATTTGACCATGATCACTAATGCCAAAGTCTACTTCATGTCAATTACCCTTTTGTGTGTTTTTATGTTAAATTTAATTTCTGATGATGCAAGTGACTATTATAAACAGGTACAATTGTATAAAGTCACAATAGGCTCTGGTCACTCATTACCTGGTTCTGTCAAATTACCTATACGTTTTTCTTGACACTCTACTTTGTAATTGAGACCGATCCCTTGAATCAAAACAGTAAATACTGACAATCATGTATTATACCAACTCATCAAAAGCTGAAAATAAGACTATATATTCTCTAATTCTAAGTTGATTGAAATTACTTTGATTGCTAAACTAATTAAAGCCACTTCCATATACATTCAAACCTGTTATAGCGGTCACCTCTATACAGTGGCCACCTGTCTATAGTGGTCACTCTTGCGACGTCTAAAATAGTATTTTCTATTGAATCAAACCTGTATATAAAGGCCACCTGTCTATAGTGGTCAATTAATCTACCTCTTGTAGCTGGCCGTTATATACAGGTTTCACTGTACATATTATTTATGTGTATACTTTTTGAATTTTATTTTGGATTTATCCTATACTGTATTGACAAACGGGGTAAACTTGAACCTTTTCTCACCTATGTTGCTGGTTAATAGGTTGATAATTTTGAATTTTGTGTGGATTTTGTGCTCAAGAATTGCATCCGTCCTTCCTGGAACCAATAGTGCTTCTGCCCAGTGTTTGACAAAAGGTTTAACCTTCTGGAGACCTAATGAATTTTCAACTTTTTCTTTTGAATTTTTTGTTGAGGTTTAACCAATAAATCAGAACATTCTCAATTTTCTTCTGAATTTTTTGTTGAGGTTTGACCAATAAATCAGAACATTCTCAATTTTCTTCTGAATTTTTTGTTGAGGTTTGACCAATAAGTCGGAAAATTCTCAAGTTTCTTCTGAATTTTTTGTTGAGGTTGACCAATAAATCAGAACATTCTCAATTTTCTTCTGAATTTTTTGTTAAGGTTTGACCAATAAATCAGAAAATTCTCAATTTAGCCTTCTAGGATGCTGGGATCCCCACTTCTGTTGAACCCTGCTCCTGTCAGGGATTGAAGCAAAGACCCTGCGGTTAAAGGTAAAAAGCCCTAATCAATGCTGTTTGTTTTATTTGTAGTCCACAACAAGACGATTTTATCATCATTCATGTCCCAGAAGAGTATGACAGTGTTGTTGAAAGTGTCTTCAAAACAGAATTCATCACACTATTATCTGCGAAATACGAAGCAATGACCAATAGAAAGTTGAATATTCAAGTCAACAAATCGTAAGTTGTTTTGCAGCAGGTTATCTCGCTCTCTCTCTCTCTCTGCAAATAATACAATGTTGCAACAGTAAATAAAGCTAAATGATCCCCATGATACTGTATTACCACCTATACACACAAAGCATTGAAGAACAAGTTCACAACTGATGTGAGTTTTGTCTTACCTTGGTGTTAGTTCAATAAACATCACTTGTAATATCATAAAATTACAATCATACCGTATCAGATATGGAGTTGTTCAAAGGTATCCGTACCCTTCTTCTGTTTCTGGAGGAATTACTCATTATGATAAAAGCAATTATGATGGTAAATACATATTGATGGTCTCAGACGCAACACAGTTGATCACAGGTAGATCAATTTGAACAGATTTCAATGGAGTATACAGACAAAAATTTAAACACGCAGTTTAACCTTTCATAAAGGTCACATTATACATTGGTCACCTGTCTATAGAGGTCACTCTTGATGTATGCAAAATGATATTTTCTATTGAACACTTTATCTACCTCTCTTATCTGGCTACGATATTATACAGGTTTCATTTTATTTCACAATTATCAGTATTTTATTACTGTCAAACATGCTTAACATCCCTCTCTAGTGCAGCTTTAAAGTGCATTTCAGGATATTAACCAAAGCGACATATGAGAGTTTGTATGGAAAACTGAAAATAAAAATAAATTCCAGGTAATGACAGAACAGTAAATGACCTAAATATATCAGTTTGTCTATAGCTACATGGCTAAACTTGTAGTAGGCTGTACATCAGCGGTATCACCAAGCTTTTACCGTGTATTATGCCTTGTATATTATTGTCAGTGGAATTAACAGAAGAATATATCAATGTAGTCTGACTGTATCTGTAACATTTTCTGATTAGGATACAAGTTGTTGTGAAAAAAGAAGGGCCATTAAAGGGTTTTTCAAGTGCATTGTCTGGTATTGGTGGTGGCGGTGCAAGAACGTTAACATTCCAATCTGGCACTGGAGATTTTGTCACTTTAAAACCAAGTGGAAAGCAACTGATTGTATCAATTGGAGCTGGTTTACCAAAGAATTCACGTAAGGGTCAACTTATTTGATTCTCAATAAAAACATATCCAGATAGATGTACACAAATTCCTTTGCATAAGGACCACCTGTATCAACGACCATCTCTTGACTCACATATTGACATAAAATTTATGTATAACCGTCATAAGACAACATCGTGGTTGTTTTCTTGGTCATTTAGACCAGGTTGGTCGAATGCATTTACCAGTCAATATCTGTCTTTTGCTGTTTGTGTCCCATTAATAGTAGGTATATGGTGCTACAGTTGAACTTGGTTAATATCCCCTATTTTAATGTCCCATCTTGCTTAATATCCCACATAAAACTGATTTCGATTTTCCATTCTTCATACAAACTCTCATATCCCCACCTCGCTTAATGTCCCACTTCTTATCCGTACCAGAGGGGGGATATTAAGCAAGTTCGACTTAACATCTACAAAACTCTATAGCTATGGAAATCTCTTATACAGCCATGGGTGTGTGTGTGACGACAGTAATTGCTAGCAATCTCACCTATGGGCAATCGTATTCCATCCAGATTGTTTCATTCCACATCACAACAACTTATGCACCAAAATCCAGCGCCACTATTCTGATTTACATGAACTAATCATCCATGTAGACCATTGCCACAAGTCCACAATGCAGTTTGACATTCAAAAATGTAGCAATAGTTAAGTAGCCTGCCTAGTTGAAAGACATCTCTACTTCCTAGAATATACCTAATTGTTCTGCCTTCGCTCTATTCCTCCAATTATTTGTACTTAATAAACTTAACTGTGATCATATCTATTCAATCATTTTACCCTGCTGTAATTTTACGGTGTTTATATTGTTTGTCATTACATTCTATAATTCATGCATGTTTTGATTCTGTATAGGACCAGGCCGTCATTACACACCATCAAAACGAGGTGGAGGTGCTGCCCCTAAACGAAGTGCCCCATCACATGCACCCCCACATCAGAATGATCCGAGGAATCGAAAGTCATCGTTAAGTACCGCTGCTACTGTTCCTTCTCATCATCCTCACTTACCTAAATCTGGTGCTCAACATCTTGCTAGGCGAAGTACAGCTGATGAAAATGGAACCTATATGCAGACACCCGAATCAGGTGTTTGTGGGTAAGTGATTTTGCAATTCACTTCTAAAAAACATGATCACTCACGGCGGCCGTAATTCCGAATTCCTGACTGGCGGGTGGGTGGGGGATTTCTAATGTCGCCCGACAAAATAGGCATGATATGTGCCCAACTGCTCATATATTCCTATGTGTTTTGTTAACCGTTTTGTTTTGCATGTTTTTCCATGAATCGTTTGATATTTCTAGTGATGTAATGATTTTACACCCGTACTGAAGATTTATTTTTCTGAAACAAAATCTGATGTATAGTAATCTGAGGTGTACAGAGTCAGAATTTTCAGACTCCGGATCCCAAGAAAGTCCTTATAGAAGATTTTGACTCCAAATCTGGCTCTGAAAATGTAAGAACAATAGACTACAGCTCCGACTCCAACTTCAAAATATTTTAGACTAACTCCTGTAAAACGTCCCGAAATTAAGCAAACATAGTAAGGAAAAATAAATTAACATAATCTGAAATGCATAGCCAATCCAACCTCTATATTGGAACATCCAGGCAATTTTCAACTTTGCAGTGCTTAATAAATTACCAGAATTTTATTCTAGACTCCGGCTCCGGCTCCTGTTGAATTTGGATTCTACTGCCAGAGTTGGAGTTTGACTCCGGATCATGTACACCTCTGACAATAATACATTATGCCATGCCTATACATGATTCTTTCATTTTGAAAGTTGACAAAAAAAGTTTCCATCGTTTTGATCAAAAACCACTCTCTCTAATAAATGTAAACAGGGGAAAGAAACATTTATCCAACCCAGAATTATTCGGTCCTACTTCTCTGTGATGTAATTAATGGACTTAATTGGCCGTAATTGATATTATGTGAATGTTGTACTAATCAAAATTATTATTATGTGATATGTGATTAGCAATTTAATATATATCCGAGGTGAAATTATACCATCTTAATTCTTTGTCTTGAGTTAAAAATTTCAATTGAGATTATCTATGTTATTCTAATAAGCTTTTGCTTTTTTGCTTAATTTTTGTTCCATTTATTAAATGCACAGTATTCAACGTGTTACATCCCAAAAGAAATCTCAAGCTCGTCGTCCCCGCCCGCCTGCACCAGGCAAACCAAAGCCTGCTCCTAAGCCAAAATTACCAATGTGTCGATCACTTTATGCTTACGAAGCTCAAGATGCAGATGAATTGTCATTTGATGTTGGCGCAATGATTGAAATCGTCAAAGAAGGTGAGATTTTATGTTTCTTGTCTAGCCTCCTGTAATACGTACTGTTCAAAATTCTTAAACATTTCTGAGTACAAGTTATGCCCTGTGGAATAAACCGATAATAAACCGATAACTTCATGAAATGATGAACACATTTCGATGAATACATATCCATCCTAGCCTTTAATTAGGAATAGTAAGACAATTTTCAACTTTGCTGTGTTTCTTATGAAATGTTTTTCTCCTAAATTCCGGCTCCCACTCTGCTCCTACTCCTACCAGGAAAAACATTTGCTCCCGCCCGACTTAGGTACTCCTGCCTGAGTTAAAGTTCGGTTTCAGCTCTACCTGAGATGCTAGATGCCTAAAAGACGCATGATTTGTGTAGCACAACAAGGTTTATTCTATTACATAGAATCGACGTTATTTATTCGTATGTGCTTTGTTACATAATAATAGACTTGAAGTACCAGTAATCAAGTAATCAAGCGGATTGTACCGATGTGTGTATGAATTCAAATTGTTTGACCAGTTAGTATATTATGTAATGATCCTGTTTGGTTTCCCTGTGGTCCAATCCTTCAACCATGAGTCCGAGGCTAGTGGATCTATTTTTTCAAGATAATGCACTTTCACTACTAAGCAATTATTGAAAATTGCGGATCATTGTTACTAAAGTATACGCGTTGCACTTTCAACTATCCATTTTTCTATGTTGAAGATGTTTAGCCTGATTTCGGAGCACTATTCAATAGCGTATATAGAGTCAAACCTGTTATAACGGTCACCTCTATACAACGGCCGCCTGTCTATAGTAGTCACTCTAGCAATGCCTAAAATAGTATTTTCTATTGAATCAAACCTGCATGTAAAGGCCACCTGTCTATAATGGTCAATTTATCTACCTCTCGTAGCTGGCTGTTATATACAGGTTTCTCTGTATCGTGATTCCGTCTAGAAGAAGCCAAATATGATTGAAAATGTTTGTTGAATGGAAATTGGAGCCTTACATCAACAGATGTGCTATTCTTTATATTGTGTATGTAGCAAAGGTGTGCGTCGGATCGGATTTACAGAAAATTGATTACGGGTACGAACGTGATACTGATCCGAATCCGACCCGAAGCAATAATCATAATTATAACCCGATCCGATCCGAAACTAAAATTTCTAAATTAATCCGAATTTTTTTTTGCATAAAATCTGAATTCCAGAGGGCATCAAAGAGATGTAAATCATGTAAACTTCCGAATAGACGTACATTTAGCCAACACAATTTGACACAGTTGTACTTGTATCTCATTAAAATCTATCGACGCTTGTTCACAGTCTCAGATGCACGGCCAGAATTTTCTTCAATTGGACATTCTACGTCGGGCTAAAAGTTTCAAATCACTACTACTGCAATAAAATACAGCAGACATCATACTCTAAAAACAGATTCCAGGACATGAATATACGAAGTTTGACATACTAAGTTCTCTATCGTTATGTTATAAACTATGATAATACTGAGAGTGAACTGTGGAGGAGAACATGAGACGCAACATACATTGAAACGATGTACGATTAATCAAGACATCTTAATCATTTCCTTCGTAAAATTTTAATTTATTTTACATCGATTGAGTCAATCGGACCAATTGTAAAAAATGATCACATATTGGCATATTAACGTAGCCGCTATATTTACATTGCAAAACTCAGTCAGATTTCGAAATCCGAAATAATCCGAACAAAAAATACTATCATTACAAATCCGATCCGATCCGAAGATTAAAAATATCAACCCGAATCTGACCTGATCCGCACATATCTAGTATATAGACTCTTTGAAAGTTGTTCAAAATATTTTCGGTAGCGGAAGATTTTCAAAACCAGTGGTGACTAAACAGAAATTTCCGAATAATGATTTAACAGAAATTTTGAATCATCTCAATTTATTTCAAAGAGAGATGGATAAAATCAATAATTTAATGATAATAAGAAATTGCCAATTAATAAATACAAATTAAATGAATAATATTTCTCAAGGAGTTTTCATTTGCCATTTTGGGTTAATATTAATGATATAGCTGATGCCCGATTGATCGCAATGTGCCAGCAGAGGCCGTCCAACGTGAGCTCACAATTGGTCCCAATATTAGTTAGTCATTAGTGTATAACTGCTGGAGATATCTTCAGTAATTTAGTGTAAAATTTATAATCAATATCACTCATTTGGGTGGCTCTGAAAAGAACCGGGTATATATAGATGATTGAACAAAAAGCAATCATTAGATAGACTTGCTCTGTTGTTTGATTTTGACCCACTTTTTCCTGTGTCTGTCAGCAATCTTTGCAAGGTGAGAAGGATTTCTATTTGCCATGTTGAGTTCTTTTGCAGTACATCGATGATCTAACATGACCTGCGTTACAATCTCCGTTGCTGATTTAGAAAGATCTGTCAACGCCATCTTTTTCACTTCTGCTACAATAGCAGTCACCATGGAGAGCTTATAATTTCCTCTATGCAGATGTGGTTGGCAACCAGGTTGGAATGTATTTGTCCCCGTATTCTTCTTTTCAATCACAGTTGCCCTACACCAAATTGCTTTATTTCGAACGCTACATGACCACAATCTGTTTCCGTTGCTTCTTCTTGCTTTTACTGTGTATGTAAATCCATTACTGTCAACAAGCTTTTCTTTTCCTTTCTGGGAACCTCCTTCAATAACTGTGTAGGTGATGTCTTCTGATTGGTTATTTATTAGGTATGACGGACAGTAACGTTCTTCTTCGGATGACGACGAATCCGTACTGCTTGAGTCTAAAGTGAATTTCTTGTTACAAATTTGAATCTTGTTTCTGTCATTCTTCTTTGATTTTGTAGACCCTTTGATGAGTTTCGGTTTCCCTCTGTCTGGAATTGTGCAAGTAGGATCTTCCTCGGACGATGCTGACGAATCCGCTGAATCCGAACTGCTTGAATCTGGAGGACATTTAATCTCAATTGTCTGTGATTTGAATCCATTGTTGTTCTTTGATTTTTTTGTAGATAATTTCCCATTTACGGGCTTCGGTTTTAGTGAACCTCTCTCGGGAAATATGTACGTACGATCTTCCTCGGAAGATAACGAATCTGAATCTGAACTGCTTGAATCTGGAGGACATGTCCTTTTAAGCGTCTGTGATTTCATTCCATTGCTATTCTTTGACTTTTTAGTAGATTCTTTACATTTCATGGGCTTTGGTTTTCCTTTCTTGGACCCCCTCTTGGGAGTTATGTAGAAATGATCTTCCTCTGATGATGAAGAATCTGAAGTGCTTGAATCTGGTGGACATTTCCTTTTTTCAAGTATTTGTAATTTCATTCCATTGCTATTCTTTGACTTTGTAGTAGATGGTGGAGATTCCCTGTTCCGACAATATTTACATCTCCATTTTATGGTTTGTTTTGACGTTGGTATTCTGTCATACTCTCTCCAATTGTGTTCAGATGTACCGCATGAGATATGTTGCCAATTTCCACAACTTGAGCAAACTATTCTTTCTTGAAAGGTCTTCTGACAACAAATGCACGATGATTTGATTGATGCCATAGTTGTATATGAATTGCTTCGTTTGAGCTACTTAGTCTCTGAATTTCTCAGAAGAGAATGATTAGAGCTTGTCATAGTGCGTTATTTATACATGTTTTCTTTGTAATTGGGCCCAGTCTTTCTCTTGAGCATCCTTCATTTGGCGCCAAATTAATCGGCCGGGCACATTCTAAATTGAGCTGCCCAAGGATTTTCTGTTCAAAAACGCGGGAACCGAACGTTTGATTGTCAAAATATTGTGACGTAAGACGCCGCGAGTTTTATCAAGCACGTAGAGGTTATCCCAATATGCTGCAGATTTGTCGATAAATCACTTGTTATGTTGACTGCTGAAAGAAAAAGGCTCAATTATTTTTATTAGCAGTATTATTTAAATGCCTGCAGCCTCCTCAATCTCTGCCATCCTCTGGTCTCCTCTAATTTCACTATACTCCCTCTGTCCTCATTCTGCCATAGCATTCAGTTATCATTAACATCATGATTGACAGGTACGAATGAAATCGGCACTTGTCTATACAGTAATTAATATGTCTGAAATCAGGGGGCACCAGAGGGGGCAGGGGGCTACAGTCCCCCCGTCGGGGAAGACTAAATTTTCTGTCGGGGAATTGTTTTTAACATATTTCGTAAAAAACAATAGGAATTAGCTCCATTCCAGTGTTAGAGACTATTGCCAAATTGTTTCTATGTAATGTGGAAATTTGGTATAGCCCCCCGTCGGGGATGCCAGCCCCCTCGTCGGGGAAATCTTGGTGCCACCCTTGTCTGAAATTGATTTCGAAATGTCAGAAATCAAATTGGAGGTTTCTGAAATTGAATTGAAAAAAGTGTATGGAATATCTCTACCAGATTATGTATATTTATGATTTATTCCTTTTCAGATGGGTCAGGTTGGTGGACTGGTAAATTTAAAGGCAAAGAAGGCTTATTCCCTAGCAATTATATTGAAAAAGTCTAACAAATGACTATTTTATTTTCATTAGCAAACGATTTTTAAATATGGAATTACCAATACCTTTGTTAAAATCTATTTTAATATAGTATTTTAATTATCATTTATCTCAAACGCTTAATTTTTAGTTTTATTACACATCTAATTAATTAATATTTTGTACAGTTGTTACTACTGTTTTCGAAAAATTTATATTTATTTGTAATCAAAAGACGAAGTAATAATTATGATTTTATGACACGCCAGTATTCAATTTCATCAAAGTGTAATTTTGAGAAATAATGAAATAGTTTGTATCAAAAATTATGCATGAAAAATCATTGAACAAAGTTCTTATGGTCTATTCGTGTGTGTTTATAACGTGGTGAACCATATTTTCTTTCAAATCGAGACTGTAGCATGGGCAAGATTGCCGGGATGTTCCGTATTTAACCCTAGCCTGCGAGTAGACTCGAATATTTTTTATTAGAATCTACTACATTTACCTGGGCAACTTCAAATGATAGCAATATAGGGATAGCTGGGACGTTCCACTTTTAAGTTGTCTATTTTTTAACTTTGTAGATCTTCTATAATTCTATGTGTATCAAATTCCGATAGAATTATTATTTTATTGCTACATTTTCCAATTTCTAAAAATTTCTTGGTAGAACGAAGTTGCATTTGAATCTGTGTCGTCATGCATTCAAATATAATATACATACAGGGGCCTACATGCGTGATTTAAATAAATCCTGTAGAAATTTAGATCGAACTAAATATATCATCTTCATATTATAGTTGCACGATTAATTAAAGGGCTCAAATTATAATGTTTAAAGGATTCATATTGCTTTTCAAATTTCCTTTGTTTACCGATTATTATAAATAACCGGTAAAAAATAATCGGTAAAAATAATCAGTAAATTTTGTGATCGGCTCATCCCTAATAATCATTCGCTTCGCTAATGGCCACAACCCATGTAATTCCCCACATCTAAAATGTGCCAGTAAGTCTACAATCTGTGTGATAGTTATAGTCCCATAAAAAAATCAATCAATCATAGAGACTTTGACTATTAGATCATTTTTGGAATAGACTAGAATTATTATACCCTATGATATTCTGAATTAATTAGAATCACAAATATTTAAGACAGTGAACCGGAACTTGCCTGCGCGCAGACCCAAATCTTTTTTTTGTGATCAGTGTTCTACCGGAACTGGCTCCAGGCATTATTGACAATATTCTAATTATTCACTCTAATTATTCTATTTCAGAGTATTATAGTACGATATAAATAGTCAAAGTGCAGTACCACTGATTTTTTCTATGGGACTATAATATTCTAATAATACTACACGTATGTGCATGCAGTATACCGAGTATAGTATTACAGTACCACATTTTGTATTACCAATACGATAGAACTCGGAAGTCCAAAATGACCTGTCACTCTATTTGTTGACATCTATGCGCCGTGATTGAAGTTGAACATAAAATTTGTTGAGCTGAGAATATGTTTTCGCCATGCTCAAATTTAATGGAATCAGATTTGAGCAATGCGATTTAAACTCAGGGGGATCGCTTCTGCTTTCGTCGTTTTCTTATTAGGAATTGCTTTGATATCATTATTGTTTAAAGAAATACATTTCACAAATCAACTACCACGAAAAAATTATAAAAGTATAACACCAAAAATAAGAGAATTTATATCAAACAGAAAGAAGGCAAAGACCAAGATCCAAGTTAATCATCTGGGAAATATCGTAGAAGTCAAAGACAAAACAAAAAGTATTATTGATAGAAAAACTAACAGAAATAATATTCTGAAATATGTCAAAATATCTTCTAAGATTTCATATAAAGGTTTTCTTGTCACTATGAAGAATACAAACGGATTATTTGAACATCACGACAACAACAACAACGCAGATTCAAGCTTACAACGTGTCGTGGTGACAAATACAAATATTACAGCTTCTAAAACGTCAAATAATAATGAAAATGACAAACATAGTGAAATTATGGAAAATCAACAAGAAAATTGGCTGGTACCATTGAACATAAATATTGATAACGATTCTGAATGTCCTTTGAAGCATGACCCTGGTACTTTTGAAAGTCTATTTTTCCATTGGATCTCCATAGCAACTGAAAAGGGTATCACGTATTACATCACATCGGGTACGTTATTAGGGGCATATCGTAATTCAAATCCCATTCCATACGATCACGATATGGATGTAATAATGGATATTAATGATATTTATAAATTAGTACAGTTCAAAGATAAACGTGGGTTTGATGAAACGGATATTAGATTTCGTTTACTATTACAAGAAGATTTTCATAAACCGATCGAAGAAAGAAAACGAATAAATTGCAATGGAGAGGTACGTAATAAAATCGATACGTGCAGATGTAGGACATCTGTTTTTGGACATCAATCATATAGTCTTAATTTAACTCACCTTTGCTGAGATATTCTCACTGATATTTTAACGGAATTCCTTGTCTATAAAATAGGCCTATATCTCTATAAAATATGTCTATAAAATTCGAAAATTGAAATCTGTTTTCAAAATTCCAATTGATTAAAATCTGCCGAACGTTTTTCATTGGTTGAGATTACCCTTATCTGGTTGAGGTGACCTAGAATACATCAGAAAAATGTTTTTTCTTCTGCCTCTTAATCCAGCCTCCAGCCTAAAATCTAAATCGTCATCAAATGGCGGTATTCGCCCGTCAAGTTTTGAAATATTGACAAATAAAACAACAACATCATTAATTTACACCCATTAATAATCCCAGTATCCCCATTTTGACGAACCCTACATATCACATTTGATTTACGCCCAACGCCATATAACATTAATCATCTTCTTCTCATTGTATCTCAACAGCTTGTTTCTCATTACATGGACCATTGTTCATTCAAAGAACCATATGCTCGTTTAATACAAAATGATATGTACCTTGATGTCTATCATTTCATCAGAAAGAATAACACAATTGAAGACCCCTCCGACGATGGTTATACTTTCAATGAATCAATAATATTTCCACTACGCAAATGTTATTTTATGGGATTTCAAACAACATGTCCGTATGATACAAAGAGTGTCTTAAACTATTTCTATAGAGATTTGGATCCTGTGCAGACATGTAAATATGGTCAGTGGGTGGACCAATGACTCAATGAGGCATTCAGTATAGAACCACGAGGTGCATATTAATTTCCGCTACCGTCATAATCAAATGTAAGCATCATCATTTTGATGGGACGTACTTTACACAATCTACATAGGATGCATGATGTACCTAACTTTTTTAGTAGCCTTCAAGATATGATATATTATAGTATACAACTATTTTATTTGTAAATTATACCAAAATCTAATAGATTTGGAAACAAAAGTGCAAAATTATAGGTCAATTCTTCACACATGTTTCCAAAAAGCTATGGTCTTTGGAAGGCTATATATGGTATCAGATGGATGGTCTCTATCCTAATCTACGCTGAATTTTGTAGAGGCCCTTCCGGGGAGTTTTGGCGAACAAAGGAACATACGTATATTTTATTGACTCTTAAAATGACTATTATGAATGCTTTATAAAACAATAGGCTAGCTGACGGGCTGGATATAGCTGCGTGCTGACAGTATAACGTGATATGCCATGTAATAAGGTCGAAATTGGCGGCATCACAAGTTAAAAAAAGTTTGGCTCGCTCCGCTCACAATGCATATTATTTTAGACCGGCAGGCAAGTGCACCAAAGGTCTTATCTAATATTTGTCGCTGCGCTCGCACTGTATTGTAGTCAAACTGCCTACTTCACATCCGCAGAAAAATACTATTCACAGGTCCAGCAATAAATATATAGTATAGCACTGCCGAATAAATTCAAATAGTTTCCAAATCGCCCTAGCAAGTAGCAAATAGTTAAGGCCGTGGTGCTGCGCGGCATTTTCTGATCGAATTTAAGTTATAGGCCATGTTTCCTTATGAACAATCTCTAGCGTGGCACAATCTGTCGAATAGACTCGTTATTAATAAAAAGGCACGAGCTGTGGCCTCTAAAGTGAGTCGTCCACTATTTTATAGAAGAAGGCGCTTTCCATCAAGATTATTTGGAAATAAAATTTCCATCCAATCGCTTTCACCATCGAAGTCATTAATTATTGTGTTTACAGACTAATGGGTGGGTCACAGCTACTTTAAATTATTTCAGCACCGAATATATCGATCAGTTTACAAAAACCACGAAAAAATGCATTAAAGGATACTGTAGTGATAATGTAGATCAATAGAATATAGATAACTTAAACGCTAATTCCATCGTAATCATTCATCATCATAATTTTATATTATTTTATTTACTTTTTCAAAATAAAAATGAAGTCTGAAACAACTCAATACTCCTCTTACATAAAAAGTGCCTTAAAAAAACATTATAACAACCGATACTATAATTTAACTAAACTAAAGGTTACTTATATTATCTTTATATTTTACAAAAACGTTATAAATCAACATTATGTAAATTTGTTTTAAAAACTGCTAAGCTTCAACAAAAATCTTTTGACAAGGCATTCCACCATTTGTATTGCACAGTGACAGAATTAATGCTTGGAAGTCGAAAGTGGTGGCATTTTCAATGCTTTAATTTAAGATGATGCGCACGTAAAGTGTTCTTTTAGATCTTTTACAGGTCACATTTCAGTGTTAATTTATCCATATTTAGACCTATCAAGTGATGGATGATTTTGAATAGCATCATTAGATCAGCTTTACTCGTCTTGATTGCGATGATTCTAGCTGAAGAATCCATAAGCGATTGGTGTAGGCCTAGCTGATGATGACGACGATGTTGATCACATACTGCAAGACTAAGAACATGGATAAAGTGTGCGTAGATAAGCGGATAATTTCTTTGATGCGGTGGGAAATGTGTGTAGCCTTTATATGGAACTTTTTTGAAAATCTTTTAGGGAACAAGAGATATTTGACATTTATTTTCGAGCAAGGAACAAGGGAACAAGCACCCCACTGGGGGGGCTTTTTGTAGACCTTGAATAATATTACAAATTTCAATCAAAGTTACTAGAATAGACTTATTATATTTACAGAATAGTCTATTCTAGTAACTTTGTATCAATGGAGCATCAAAAATTGTACTCCTTTTGATTAATTAGTAAAAAATTGTACAATTCGCAAGGCGAAGTTAAGGGACCAATATCAACACACCTAGTACAAACCTTTGCTAAATACAGCAAATTCTAATCTCATTTAAGACTTCGCTGAAAGTTCGATTCGTATTTTGAGAATGGAATCATGATGTATAAAAATTCAGATATCATATAGCAATTTTGTAATCTTTTCCCCGTTTCTATAACCATTTTATATGCATTTGAGCTAAGAAGGGTTTGACTGTAAAATGAATGCCCTTGTAAAAGCTGTCCTGCTGTGATTCTATTGTTTGATCGGTCCAACACCTCCACTGCGCCTTGCGAATTGTACATGATTGTACAATAGCTTCAATATAGCCGGACACAATTATTACAACAACATAATAGTTGATGATATTCCGTACGTTTTCCCTTATACTCTTCAGACCGTGAATCTATTGTCCTCATCTTTTGTACAATTCAAGCTAGCAGGAGCCATGCCCTTTACTACGAGTTAATCGAACAATGTAAATAGCTATATGAATTTATTACAAATGTTAATCTGATTATATTGTGTTGCAAAATCACTGTCATCTCTCAATCGCGCTATGAAGATGTAATTTGACTCCAATTCAAGCAGACTCGTTCCACTTGTGTTTATATTTTTTAATTCTACGAGACGGCGATGGGATAAATTCGAAAACGTAAGTAGCACTAGGTGATCCCTTTATAGGCCTTTGACTTGTATCAACAAGCTAACTGTTTTCATAATTGAGATGAGCTCGTAATTTGTTATTTATGTGCTAAAAGCAGTTGATTTTGGCACGTAATACTCTGAGTAATATAGTACAGCTACTGTAGTCCATTCGACTTGTCCACGTCCTGCAGAAATATTCATGTGGCTGGCCACGAGAAAATACAACATTCCTAAATCAGATTTTCAATTTGTTAATGGTAATAATAAAAGCAAGTAAACTTGTATGCCAAGCGTGTATTTAGCTTGAAAGCTACCGTCGTTTGACTTTGATCATTGATACGACATTAAACAGTGTTGGAATGTGTAGTTGATCAATAGAGGTATAAGACATAGAGCGCTAGCAACGTGACCTCCCCTGTCGTCCAGTTCCGCCATTGTTTTGGAAGAAACACAATAGCGTTGTGACGTATTGGTAGCTTTGGCGGGAAAATAAATCAAACTAAAGATCAGCTGTTCTCCTTTCGAAAATTGGTTAACAACAGTTGAATCCTCAATGGAAATTGTTTTTAACCGATTATTGGAAACATAGTTATGTTTGAGCAACATTTGACGTGGTATCGTTGTATAAACTATAGTCGAATGGCCCTGAAGGTAAATGAAGTTGACCGGCGGTCGCTACGAGCTCAACTTCACATTTAAAGTTTCACATACCCAAAACAACCTAGTAAGCCAATAAAATATTTTTCTGATCAGTACAGTTTATGTTATTGATATGTTACTAACGTTCTTTGCTCAGCGCAATATTGTCCGTTGATGGGATGTCCGCAACATTTGTCTATATGCTTGATGTAACTACCATTTGTTGAAAATTTACAGAACAATATTCCCGTTTCTCCGTCGTGTGGGTATTAAATCTGCACAAAAAACACTGACCAAAATTACTTGTGTTTCAAAAAGTTAAAAATCTTTCACTTAGAAAAACGAATTTAGGTCACCTGCCGATGGTCATACATGGTCTCAATTAAGCCAAAATCAAACCATGTCGTTTAAGGTAGCACAAAAGTAAAAAAGTCGGAAAATTCAATTAACTTATGCATTAAATTCGAAGATTTTATCCTCCTAATCAAATATGTTACGTACGTACTACAATATAGATTATAATGATGTTACATGCTGTATATACTATTAATATTAATAATACATGCTAAAACTGTATGTCTCAAATAGATTATATACAAATATAAATTAGAAAACCTCTAACGCCAACAAATTGTAATTCATAGTCACATTTATTAACAAATTGACTATTCCTATATACAAAATATATAAACTGCTTGCAAATGACACGAAACTATTTTCGTGTCATCATCATCATCATCATCATCATCATTTATTCAGTATCCCGCGTAAGCTTAAAACAAGCTTATTTACAGGGGAGCTGATACATAATAGTTATATAGTTATAGTTGAGTGTAGTTATAAAGTAA
The DNA here is from genome assembly GCA_916610825.1 of Haliclystus octoradiatus. NCBI lineage: Eukaryota > Metazoa > Cnidaria > Staurozoa > Stauromedusae > Haliclystidae > Haliclystus > Haliclystus octoradiatus. The sequence continues at coordinate 8,754,928 of OU744446.1, forward strand.
AATATTAAAGGTAAAGTAGTAAAAGGATTTAAAAGGATTTAGATAACACAACTAGAACAGAACAGCTACAGATATCACTCTTCAATTACAATCATCGCTAGATCATGTCTCAATCTGGTCATCTATATGACAGCTTCGACTTGCCTATGTGACAAATGCATTACATTTTCACCTGGAGCAAAGCCCCAACGTGCCCCACTTTGGATGGCCACACCCTATTAAAGAATATGAACAAAATGGAAGATTTTAACATCTGATTTAAGAAAGGATTATTGTAACATCTGATTTAAATTCATCATCCCACTGTACAGTGAATTTCAGCAAAAGCAATTTCCAGACTGTATCTATTAAAGAAATGTTTCATATCACATAAGTCCTCTATTTTATTAGTACTAGCGTACAAAACATATTTTCCGGGCATATTTTAGACCTATTTTAGAATCTTTGTCTCTCACTTGGAATCAGTCACTCTAAAAAACATTGAATTCGTTGAATCAGTGCAAAGAAGGTTTACTCCAGTGTTTACTCGGTACATATATACTACATCACAAAGAAAGATCCTGATACTTATTTTAATCAACGTCTACTTGAGCTAGATCTAGAATCACTTGTGTTGAGGCGAATGAAGAAAGATATCTCCCTGTTATACAAAATAGTACACAACCATATATATATGAATATTAATGATTGCTGCTGTTCCGTGTTCAATAAAATGGGAGTATTCTGGGACTGAGAATCCCGGAAGGCTAGCCCAAATTTAGAAGGAAGAGTAGGAAATAGTTATATTCAAGTTTTTATAATCAGAAGAGAACTACTGTAATTTGCTTTCTTTTCTATGGAAACATGTCAAAATATATAGTTTTATCAATAATTTTTTATGAGAATGGCCCCTAAATAAAAAAGCTGTGAAAAAGTTTACTTGATGTGATCACTCTGAAAACTTTGATTGTAATTATTTGAATCCTGGAAGCAAAAATATTTTATCGGAACCGGCTGCTTCTTTTACCATGAAACTCTCCCCCAGAAAACATTCTCAATGCCAAGTCATTCAAATATTTCGCAAGGGGATAGATATTAAATTTAGCCAAGCATTGTTTTGATATGATGAGTTATCAATTAGTACTGTGCAATGTACTCTTAGCACTCAGATTTCTCAGATAGATAGCTTTCATACTTTTGATATACGTGGACGTTCAAATATTAAAGGTACCTTTTTCAAATTAGTACTCTTAGCACTTTTGGAAATGGAATAATCTGCCGTCTGCAATGAAGGAAGTCTCAAAAAGTGCCGGTTTTAAATGTCTCCTCAAGAACCACATGATAGAATGATAAAACTGTATTTAGCTCTCTATTTTTATTTTGTAAATACCAAAATTTACCTCGTTATCTTTTCTTAATGTTTTATTTCCTGCTTATATATATGTATGTTGTAATGTATAGCCTAATCAGTCCTTTGAAAAAAGTTTTGATGTAAACTTGAAGGTTGTCTGAATAAATGATGATGATGATGATGATGATAAATTTTGACAAATAATCAACATCTATGCCTATATAATATATCTTATGTAAATGAAGCAAATCACTACAAATGCATGGCTATATAAAACTCATTACATAAATAAATATTGCTATACCCATAGGGTTTTGGCTTAGAGATTTCTCTGGCCACGGTCCCACCAGTACTGAACTATACAGAAACAGGTACAGTACGGAGTCTGTTTTAATCGACTGCACATTTTAACACGAGTTGGACTAGGATCTGATGGAAACAATTCCTGGGCTCCACACATGACCTAATTGTCTGTAGTTCAGATCACCCAACTAGTCCAACAAAACAGTATAGGAAAAGTCAACGTTGCGATGACTTTATTTGAACATCAAATGGTCAGTGTGAAAGGGGACGAAATGGTCCAGACTGATTGAGGGAATCCCGGAGAGGGAGTATTTTTCCATTGACCAACAAACATTGCTGGATTATATATCAGACATGAGATATGTACCGGGACCCGGGAAATAGCTTCCATACTTTTGATATAAGGGGACGTTCAAATATTAAAGGGTAACTTTTTCAAAATTCAGAACAAATTTAAGGTATTCTAGCATTGTTTTTATTTTCAGTTTGCAGGTCAAAAGAACAACTTAATCACTCAAAGCGAATACATGTCAGGTCAAAAGGCCAATAAGCGGAGTTATTAACTCTCGCTGTTGCTAATGGTAACAGGTTGAGTCAATTGGATTAATTATAACTTTATCTCGACTTTCTGCAGAATGCTTTATGTTAGACCGTGTCTCAAAATATTACTCTTACTATGCTCGATTGTTATTTTTTTAATGGTTTATTCTTCTAGAGATCATTATTTTACTCTTCAACCATTTTCTGCCATTAAAAATTATCATAAAAACAATGTTACGTTAATCAAAGCTGGAATTTTAAAACCGTTAAGTTTCAGAAAAGCTTCAGATAATGTTAATATTATCTCACATAGTATATTAAAATCAGAGTCATCGTACAATGTAACACTGAAGCAAACTATTATAAGTGAAGCATTGAATCACGAAGCAATATTTACGCATTCAGATATCAACGTTGAGAATAACATTTTAGTAAAAGATGATAACGCGAAAAAAAATTCCACAAATACAGAACTGGAACTCAAAGCAAATGAAAAAATGGTTACGGTAAGGAAAGATAATGCAAGTAGTGCAAGTAATGAAAATGTAAAGAGAACGTTAAAATATCTCAATGCTACAGTGACAAAAATAAAACCTCTTCATATTAAAATAAAAACAAACAAATATCGTACAGTAGGGATTGGGGAAGAAAACGAAGAGGAGAGTGGAGAGGAGAGTGCCGACGGAAGTAGTGACGAAGGCAGTAATGATGACTCAACAGTATTAATCACAAAACCTATTGGTCAATCTAAAAGCAGATACACCCAAAAATCAACCACAGCTAATATCAACATTAATGATCATCCAACTACTTTTCATAAGACGAAAATAACATTAACTAAGACATCAATATACGAGAAACAAACTACAGAGAAAGTTGACATGAAAACAGTATCAACAAAACCCATATCATCTGATGCTAATTTACCTTCAAACACAAATACTATTAATAAGGAAAATGATGTCAATGAAACCTTACAGTGGATGTTACCATTACATGAAAAAGACAATAACTCAAAATGTTCATTATCACATAACGTAGATACTTTCCATAGTATCCTACATCATTGGGTTGATCTATGTGATAAATACAATATATCATATTATTTAACATGTGGTACATTATTAGGTGCATATAGAGATGGATATGCAATTCCTTATGACAGTGATATCGATATTATTATGGATTTAAATGATGTGTATAAACTTGAACCATTTCAAAGTGAAAGAAATTTTGACAATGATGATAAAAATCTACATTTGGTGCTGCAAGTTGATTTTGATAAACCCATGGATGATCGTAGAAGATTCAAATGCAATGGAGAGGTAATTATCAATCAATACACGTTTGTCTTTATATACTATAATGTATATATACGTAATTTGTTAAGGGGTCGATGCCCAGTGGCGGTGACTTCCATACCCATACTGTAATAATCGTATAATTCCGAATCCATATTTGTCTAATGTCGATAAATTGTCACTGTCAGGGTTAATGCAGAGTGCTCGTATTGAATGTGTAATAGTTTTTCTGTGCTATTTCTGCTGCGCAACTGGGTAATATTGAGTGTTTTATTGGTAATAAATCAGTCTTCCTATAGTTTTCTGTCAATAGTGCAATTTAATGTTTGTTTTCTGGCCCGTAATAAAATTTGCGTAAAGCTACTTTTTTAACATGTGAATACAAGTTTTAGTTATCAAACAATGTCTACTATATTTTCACATTTGCAAAGTGTCGTTAAGCCCATTGCAGTTCCATGAACCTCCTCTTTATGCTCTCATTGACTGAACAAGTTTTTTACTTGCAGATTGAAATTCTGATTCGTTACAATCGAATTCGCGATTAATTTCCCTCTTAATACTATTATCCGCACATAAAACTGACTTCTAGCTCCATTCTCCATACAAACTCCTGTGTTTTCTACCTCGCTTATAATCCTACTTTTCTTTTACACCATATTTAGAAAGGAACTTTACTGTAGTACCATTTCCAAATTAATATATATTTTAATTGCCTTCTAGTTAACGCCCTCTTACGCCGACCATTGTTCATTTCAAGAACCGCTTGGTAGGTTGGTACAAAATGACTATCATCTTGATCTCTATCATTACATCATTAAAAACGAGACAATCGTAGATCCATCAGAAGGAGGCCGTGTTTTCAATGTCTCTGATATCTATCCAATGAGACGATGTAAATTTATGGATATTGAGATGCGATGTCCTAACAAACCAATGACAGTGTTATCTTCATTCTATTCAAACTTAGAACCAAGCAAAGTGTGCATAGAGGGACAATGGGAGAGCCCCCCAAAAACTCTTAAATTGAATACTCCCCAAACAACTGTTATTGTTACTACATCAGCAGATACTACTATTAGTACAAATGCTCTTACTATCACCATGCCTCCAATGGAATGGATGTTACCATTACATGAAAAAGACAATAACTCAAAATGTTCATTATCACATAACGTAGATACTTTCCATAGTATCCTACATCATTGGGTTGATCTATGTGATAAATACAATATATCATATTATTTAACATGTGGTACATTATTAGGTGCATATAGAGATGGATATGCAATTCCTTATGACAGTGATATCGATATTATTATGGATTTAAATGATGTGTATAAACTTAAACCATTTCAAAGTGAAAGAAATTTTGACAATGATGATAAAAATCTACATTTGGTGCTACAAGTTGATTTTGATAAACCCATGGATGACCGTAGAAGATTCAAATGCAATGGAGAGGTAATTATCAATCATTTATTTAATACACGCTACTTTGTTTTATAAACTTGGGTTGATGCCTTTTCGGTGAATTCTTACATGTACTCCAGTAGTACAGTTGATTGTTTGTTTGCTCCTACAGTAGAATTTGCGCGTAGAAGCTATTTTATTACCACGAAGTATACAAGTCTTAATTATTACAATGTATAGTATAAGTTTACATTCGCAATGAGTCATTGAGCCACATTGCAGTTCTATGAGCCTGCTCTTTATACTCCGAATCAACAAATTTTTACTCAGATTGAAATTCTTATTCGTTACAATCGTACTCGCGGCTAATTTCCCTCTTCATGCTATTATCCTCACATAAAACTGACTTCTAGCTCCATTCTCCATATAAACTCCTATATTTTCTACCTCGCTTATAATCCTACTTTTCTTCTACACCATATTTAGGGAAGGAGCTTGAATGTAGTACCATTTTCCAAATTATTATATATTTTAATTGCCTTCTAGTTAACGCCCTCTTACGCCGACCATTGTTCATTTCAAGAACCGCTTGGTAGGTTGGTACAAAATGACTATCATCTTGATCTCTATCATTACATCATTAAAAACGAGACAATCGTAGATCCATCAGAAGGAGGCCGTGTTTTCAATGTCTCTGATATCTATCCAATGAGACGATGTAAATTTATGGATATTGAGATGCGATGTCCTAACAAACCAATGACAGTGTTATCTTCATTCTATTCAAACTTAGAACCAAGCAAAGTGTGCATAGAGGGGGAATGGAAAAATAGACCTTAGATACTTAGTGATCATTTACTAATAAATAGTGTACAGGTATTTTACATTTCTAATTTTAAAAAAATTGATTTGTACATATATTTACAAATTTATAAAATATTTGAGGAATTCAATTGAGTATACTTATATGCAATACTATGAGTATACTATACACTGTATTGTAGCTTGAAGTTACCAATATAGTGATGGTTTCCCGGGGATGGTATTTATCGGGAAAATACAAATGACGAGCCGTATGGCCCAGATAAGATACCATGTTTAGTCTTGTTATTGAGTGTCAACAAAATTCGAATGAGAGATGATGATGTTTGCTTATAAATTGCCGAAATGATGATGCCTCTGTACGAGACGAGAGTGAAATTTGGCATTCAATGTTCAACCTGATAATAATTTTTAGTTTCCAGATGCCTTCTACGATAATATGTCAAGCTAACGAGTTTAGGAGAAACCCGTTATCCGTCGGTCCGACGATCTGGTGATTTTCATTTTTCACTACTCATGCCACAAAGCCACAAAGTTAATACAGAAACCCCTGGAAATGACCGCTTCCAGTTTGGTACGCCTTAATCAGCCGTACGATCGATTTTTGGTCGACCTAAAAGTTAATCACCGTACTATGTTAGAATAATACGCCTTACTTCCAGGCGTGTAGTACCACTTTTTACGGTTCGCCTCTCGAAAGTAGCAAAGTACAGTGTATAGCCTAGGCATCCATCAGATAGACACAGGAGAGGTCATTGCTAAAAACATTCAGGAAGGTGTTCAGAATTATATAACATACCATAAAGCAGTAGCTTCCTCTCGTGGTTTCGAAAACTGCTCAGCCGAATCCCGGAACAGAATACCTTCAACATAAAAGTAGTAATAGTCAATTATTTTGTAACAACGTTGCAAATCACATATTATTCCGAATCTATATGCGTGCACACGGCATTAAATCCCCGATCGAATATGAAATTTTCTATTGGATATCGTATATGATAATGTATCTGCATTCTACAATATCATTGTATATAGCAAACCGTATTGATTGAAAATTTGTATCACCTTCAAGGTACTCAGCTGTAACAAATTGATGTACGTTCCTCCCCATCCCAGGGCTCAGTTCGCCTTAGTTTATCTTTTTTAATTAATAATGACATATTGCCATTAGTGACCTTGCATGCCAAAAACCTAAGTTCGATTGCTCATGTTGTGCCATCCAAAAGTTTTTGAAACAAAAATCTATTAACCTAGCAACACAGCTGCTCCTTTACTTTGTCTGATAAGACCGCAGTCAACAAGTGGATTTCTGTTACAGAGGGCCATCGAGTGACAAACCAATTTCAAAACCATCAGGAATATTCTATTCAATGATTTTCAATCGATACCACAGAAAATGGAGATAAGATGGACTAATTCAGCAAACTTATCTTAAAATATCTTAAATTAATACAGTGGCAATTTAATTAGTAAAGTTGGCGTTGATGTACAGGCCGTACAGCCTCACAGCGGAATTTAGCATTTCACGATCATATGTTGATAAAGTGGAAATTCATTTTGATGACATAGTTCTCACCATGACTTGAAGACATTTGTCTGCCTCAAGAAACTGTCACTTTGCAAAAATACCAAACATGGCGGCAATGTAAATTGAGGACTTCTGAGAGAGAATTAATATTCATAAAATTCTCTATTACTAACATAGTATAATCATTGGAATTATCGCAAAGAGGAGTGTACTGGTTTGATATTTAATAAACTGCCGTTAGGTTTTATATAAAGGATGAGCTTAATAAGACCGCCTGTCGTTTTGACGTTTACCTTCCTGGTTTACTTTGGCTTATCATCATTTTCAACCGTTACTTCAAATAATACAAGCCAAGGTAATGAAGTTAACAGATATTTCATTATTGTTATTATGTTATTATTTTTTAAATTCATCAAATCAGGAGGAATCATTTTCTCATGATCTCATTGTGAGACTATTTTGATTATCAAATAGATCATTTATTTTGACATGTTGTCTTTTTCCCATAACATTCAAACTCCTGCTGTTTACCTCATGCAAATATTATATTTTGCAAGCTATGTAACCAGAAATGTAATTAAAACTATATATTTTTTTATCAGTGCTTTTATTATAGATAAGATTAAGATTCCGAACATTATCTTTTTGATTTACTCCTACTCTTGTATATTTTATTGATCATCGACTCAGATCTATACGTCAGTCAGTATAATGTCTATGGAAAGACTGATATGTCGTGTAATGCAATCATAGCAATATACTCTTTTTATCAGAACACGTAAAATTGAATTGAGTCTGGATTTATCATGATTTTACGGTCAAAATCAACTAATTTTCCTCGATTTTGCTAAAATTGGAGGCTTGATGTTCTTATACACTATTTTGCTTGATGTTTTTTTATCAAAAAGAGTTCATTCTGTTTAAACGTTGGATGTTATTCTTGCAAGGTACTATACTCTCCTAGACTCTCATACTATAACGTTAATACAGAGCTATCTAGGTGTAGCCTAAAGTTCAGCTGCTACAGCATATATTATTTCAGAGAAATCACGTCACTTGCAGTAAACTACAATGTATGCCGACTTTTACCGACTTAATATTTGCCATGACGTAATGAATTTTGCCAACAGAACTTGAATAGGTGATTCAGGAGGGGACTCCTTCTCCTAATGGGGTAGGGGGGGGGGGTGAATGAATCGATACTCATCACATTCTATTACTGACTACTGAGCCTACTGTTTAATCGTTTCTAATGTTGATGTCAAAAATCATCAAATCGCTACTTGAGGTAAATTCCAAAATCATTGGCCGTTTTACAATTATATTAACGAATTGATATTGTTAATATATATACAAATTTTCATCGCGAAATTGTTAATATAATTGTACCTGATTTTATTTCAGCACTATCGACGCAGTTAGAGAATATTGTATATTCTAGTTCTGATATATCTATAAACAATGGTATTTCTACAGATATCATTCGAACAAGTCAAACGTATACACAACAATATATTGCGTCATCGACCATAATTACAAATGGTGTTACTGTTTCTCTGGAAGCAGGCATATCAAATCATACAGACAGTATTTATCTAACTGTATTTGAATCTAGTTACAATGAGATAACCACCGAGGTAGCATCTACATCAATCCATAATCATATTGTAACACCTAGTACCTCAGTACGTACATACCAAAGTAGTTACACCGCTCTTCTCCAATCACCATCACCATCTAACGTGGACAATGGAATGTCAACTTCTGGGTCACTTTCATCTGTGTCTGTGAATCCCGCCAATGAATCAGTTTCAATAAGAACTTCAACACCCAATCTCACTCCTGGACCTCTCATTACTTCTAGTATTTTAAAGAAACTGGATTCGTCTTCAAAGCACATGACTATTCCGCTGCCTGAGTCAACTGCTAGCAGCATGGAGCATAGTTCTGAACATAGCTTTATTATTTCAAGTCCGAGAAGTAGTGCAACAATGCCTATGCCGGAACCCAGCCCAACAGTCCAAAGTGCAGAGCCAAGTGCAACAGTCCCAAGTGCAATGTCAAGTGAAACCATGCCTCATCCAAGTCCGATGGTCCCGAGTGTAGGACTGAATGCTTCAATGCCTCACCCAGTGCCTAGTCCTATGACACCAGGCGCGGAGTCTACTCCATCCAGACCAAACCCTGAACCCACTCACTCGTCAATCGCAATGTACTCAAGTGTATTTCCTGAGCCCACAACTGCTGCGACTCCATCATTTGATGTAGTGGTATTTTTCCGTCTCAGATGGAGGGATTTATGCGGCCTGTTATTGACAACATTTAACCGACGTTTGGCTGAACTATTGAATCAAAAACAAGATATTGTTGATTTAAATGCAACTGACATCATACAAAAGACTCTTAAATGCCAGCCACCTAACGACGAGCCGGCAATTCTGAGGTTATACGTCATGAATCCAACGACAAAGACCCCGGATCGAGAATTGACGCAAGAAATCTCGAATTTAATCACTTCTTTGGTGGAACAAAACAATACTAGCTCGATTGACAATCGATTTTCAGACAAGGTATGTATTCTGATAGATCGTAATATTAATCTTGTTTTTAACCATTGCAATTATAAGTTAGTAATCGTAATACTATTGAATACAGTACTCAATAATACGATTTAGTACCGCGCTGTTACTGCGGGTGGCTTATAGGTTTGCTACTATAGTATTATATGTATGATATGAGCACTCCAATTGACAGCCTAGAAAAGATTATAAATAGAAAGACCATTTCCACTCACGGCCGCAAATCCTGCCTGAGTGGTGACACCCCACCCCCTTATAAATGCTGGAGTTATATTTCGGGTAATTTTGAGATGGGAAATTGCACACATCGCCTAATGTTGAAGGTATAACAGTAGGCCTAGTAGGCCTACAGAATCTCTTAAATGTACTGTAGCATATCCGTTATTAGCCTCATTTTAGTTATGCCTCACATTCATGTAAGTCCAATATTTAATATTATAATTCCTGTTTTAGTCAGTTTCCTGACAGTCCTCTTGAGTAAGAAAAACATTTAACGACTATACAGTCTCGTCATTTAGTTTATTATTAGCGAATTAGTATATATTCACAACCCCACAGTACAAATTCCGCGCCCCTTTGCGTGTAAAATACCCATTTCGTCCTGTAAAATTGAGAAATACTCATCTGGTCAGTTGCATGTAGTCACGGCCGTGCCTCCACTGTGTAGAGACTACATAGAAATGTAATTCAACCTGAAAAAAAAGATTCCAGACTTTAACTTACTTAAATTTATTAATAAAACATGTTCTGCTTATTGACTTTTATCAGGATTTAGGTTTGGGACACTATGATAGCCATACTTCTAAGATTACTGTATAATTTGTGCTATAAGCCTGTACTTGCATGTATTTAAACTTCTTAAATTATGCGGTTGCGAATAAATCCTATATATTCAATTTGCAATTATGCATCCTATCCTATTTATCCAAACATTGCCTACTTTCAAATGTCTCCTTGAGAAGCATGTAGTACCTACGTTCGTATGATATTATATTATTATAAATTTTACTAATCATTCTGCTACTTAACCCTGTATTTCAATGTCTGTTTTTCCTGTTAACTATATATGCAACATGTATCAGTCAGGTTTCGGTCCTTCGAAAAAAACTTATCTGTAACTTAAAAAGGTTTTCTGAATAAATGATGATGATGATGATGTTAATAATATTCTTCAACGGTCATACACATTACACACACACACACACACGGTATAGTAAACATATTCTTTGACGCTACAAAATATCTGTAGTTTAGTTTTATCAAGTTATTTGATCATAGTTTAATATTCTGCTTACGTTTCACTACAGATTATGAGTGCTAATTTTGAAGACACAAAACCACCACCGACTAAAAAAACAAAATGGCCGATTTGGTTAATGGTTTTAATTGGCGTTGGTGCTCTTGCTATTATCTGTTGGTTATCGTGTTGCATTTGCCTAGTAAGTTACTTTACTCATCTCTTTATATTATGCGGAGAATAAGTTTTTCATCTATCTTGAGGCATTGCGTATATCACACTAATATATATATATACTGTTTACAAAGTTTCACATTGAGAGAGAATTTACTTGAAGGCTATTGCCACACCCTTTTTGCTCAATAAACTACCCGGCAGAAGAACTATTGTAGTAATTTTCTTTCCGATAAAGAATTTTAAAGAGTCGATGTTCAGTCACCAACTCATTATAGTTTCATCTTCTCCATAGTGAAATTCTTCCCTCTCCCGTTTGTCGATTTTACAAAATGTTCTATATGTAATATAGTAGGCATTCGTTGATAACACTTGAACACGTGAACCCCCGGGCGTAAACCAACGTCACCACCAGACGAACCCGCTTAATCTATAAGGCTTAACTAGCCTCAACGCTTGTAAAAGTGAAAAATAATTTTTTCAAGGTGTTTATAAATGGGGCTAAAACGCTGTTTACTGCAGTATAAGCCATTTGATGGTCTATTTAATCATTTAATTAATGATATATTATAGTGCTGTGCTAAGAAGAAAAAGAAACCTCGCCGTTATTCTTACCAAATTGGATCACTTCATATTCCTAAAGGCAAATTAGATAAGGAAGGTGAACAAGGCTGGAAAAATTATGAAAATTTCTATGGCGAAAGAATTGGTGCGAAAAAAAATGAAGCATTAGAACTTTATGGTGAAAGAACAGATTCAAAATAGTAACTAATTATACAAACATTTTATTTACTTATTGGATTAAAACTTAAAAGTTATTCATAGATAAATTGAGGATATAGCATGCTGGACATTTTCGCATATTTCTAAACTCTATGAGCTAATTTGAAATTGATATAAATAGGATATGAATGAAATTAGAACTCAGTTATAATGTTAGTTGTAATTATCGATTGTAAATTTAATATTTTGTATATTCTGTTACGTTTTCATTGTTGAAAAAAGGAACATAACAAAATATTTTACATTTAATACTTCCATAAATTGAATATCTATTAAGTTTATATTTATAACCGAAAAAATAAGTAACATTTCTATACTTTGACTTAGAAAATTAAATCCTATATGCCTAGATGTTATGTTTGTGTGACAGCGATACTGTATGAGGTCTGTATAAAGTCTGTAATGTAAGAAGGATATTCTAATTGCTGTATCAAGCTCATTAGGAGCCAAGACATCCACAACACGTTAGTCGATCGTAAATTGCTATTTCTTTTTTGCATCGTGGACAACTATGAACCACATCTCTGAGAACGTCCAGTAAAGAAGGAATGAAAAAGCAACAATAAGACCTGCAAATCCGAAAGATGGACAAATAATTAATGTTTGACCAAGGGAACATATGGGACCCCTATTTCTGAATTAGAAGGTACTGGAGTACTTGCTAGAGAGCATGCAAGCAGATTCATCAGAATCAAAAGTATAGCTTCATCGTTGGTTTAATTTGGGTAAAATTATGTGTGACTACTTTATTATACATGTAGCATTGTAACATACCGTGCTCACGACTCTCAGGTTCATCGTGCAGAACATGGGATATATTCCAAAGAGTCTAGCAGGCTATGGACTACACATGCACTACACGCAAGCATAGACACGCCCTCATTGCATATCGAACGGTATGAAATTATTTTGACCAACTTCTCATTTCAATGCTTCCACAGCATAAGTAATACACAAACAATAGATAAGCAGAAGCGTGCGAATACTGTCCATAAACATACATTTTCAAATCTCATGCCTGCGAATTTGTTTCATATCCCTGTGGCATTTATATTGTATATAGTATACGTTTTACCGTATTCCGTTTTGCTATTTTCAAGCATTTTATTTACACATTGTATACTGTTTATTAATCAGTTCAAGAACATTAATGAGTTACATTTAGGAATACTGAATTTAGAAATATGTCTTCAGCTGTTGATAGGATTGTAAACATTTCATCATTCTATAGGATGATCACATGAAATTGTGTGTACTTCAGAAGATGATAGCCAGGTACGAGTTAAACCAAATAATACTTAAATGCTATTATTGATAAATTATTTGATTATACTTCAGACATTTCATCAGATTTCTCATGTAATTATTTAAAGTCTATATTGTCCTTTTATTTTGTTTTAAATACATGTATACCTATAAAATATATCTATCTAGATCTAGATATTCAGTATAACTACATCTTTGTTAGAATTTTCTCACAGACGAATAAACGTAAACAGACTTGATGAGCACTTGCATGCTTCAAATATAAATTCAAGATTTATACCGTCAACAAAGAAATATTAGTTAAATTAGTTCCAATACTTTATATATATACTTACTGCAAAATAAATATCCATCCTGACTTTTTATTTTTATCTTTTCCACGTAAAAAATTCGTTTTAGTCACAATCTTTTCACTGCAATGTGGACAATAACAAAGTACGGGCACATCTTTATAATTGACATGTTTTAAATGACTATAAGAGCAAGCTTTTCGTATTGGTTTGGGTGTAGTTTTATCATTATCTTCATCATCTAACAATGCTGTTTCTTCATTACATACATTTTGTAATTTGATTAAATTATATTTTTCTATTTTCTCCATTTATAATGAATAATAATAATATGATGATAAATATGAGATTATAAAGCAATCATCATTATATCAATCGTTCAAAAAGACATTTCTGTTATTACTATTTGATATTTTTTCATTTCATCTACTATAATATGTATATAGTTGAAACACCTGTTTCCAATGTCTTTGATAACACCGTTGTGTTTAATTGTTACTTTATACAAGGCCAATATTAGACTTCACTACTGCGTGGGATGGGCCTAACTTGACTATAAGATTTAATAACTTTACAGACTTTATAGATACAGTAATATTATTTCTATTTTTCTACATGTTATTATTCCCGGTTATTATTATATGAAAAGTCTATTTTTACTGTTTGGCATATTTGAGTATTTATTTTAACAAAACAAGTATAGATAAATTTAGCTGTAAGCTTTTATACAAACTTTAATTGTACATAGTAAATTTTCCAGCTTCAACCAAACCACATTTATTCTCTTGTTTAAAAAGGTTGGAGCGAGTTTGGTTTCTTTGGGGTTACTGCGGGAATGGACTGCAGTGGAGATATTCGACCAAAATACGCTATGGGATAAAATGATGTACTAGTATCATCATCATCATCATCATCATCATCATTTATTCAGAACCTGATAAGTTTTACAATAACTTTTTTTCACAGGACTGATTTACGTAATAAATTAGAGAATAAACATAAAATACTTGATTACAATAATACATAGATATATATACAGCTACAAGGTTAATTAAATACGAAACTTAACAGTTATTAGATGCTGTAATTTTATTGGTATTTAAATGCTTCTCAAGGAGACTTTTGAAACTTTTCCTTTTGGAAACCTCCTTCATTGTAGACGGTAGATCATTCCACTTGTGAGCACCACCAGCATATTGAAATGAGTGGCGATGGCTTGACTTGATGTATATGTCATTATGGGTGTGAGATCTTGTCTTGGTCGTATTTGGTTGTTGCTCAATGTATTGTCTAAAGACTCCAAAGAACGCTACTGAGATCGGCCACAACTGACTGATGCAAGATATATATGTCATCAAAATGCGAAACATTAAATTTCAATCATTCATGGCATTCTATTTCCAATCCCAAATCCTAACTCATGTTAAAATATATATATATCATCCTTGAAAATTGAGTAATTTTTTTATCAACTTAACTGCATTAGAATATGATGATAATGAGGAACCCCGTCAGGCCCTGGAAATTCCGATTCCTTCTAGCTAATATATTTGCTTTCGGGGTCGTGGTTCAAATTGCACTTTATTTCTCAGAATTTTTGGACATTCCCGTATACCAAAAGTACGGAAGTTACCCCCGGGATTGCAGGCTATTGTTGTGAGAATCAGCCTCGATTATTTAAGGATTCTGGGTTACTACTTTTTTGTAAAAATGGCGTCCAGCGATAAAGAAATCGATAATATCAACATTCCTGAATTCGTTCTTGACGACCTTTGCAGGTTTGGATTCAATATTTAATCATGATTCCAACGAGTGCTTAGCATCAACAATGATATTTTCAATCATTTCATGTTACTCTGACTTTTGTAGTAGGATAGATATTTTACATTTATGTGTTCGATATTTAAAGTGAGAGGTTGAGACATCACATTCACATTGAGTTCTCAGTTTATTAAAAAAGGATAAAAAATAGTAGGCTGACGGTTAAAAATTGTTTAGATGCCTAAGACAGTTTCAGCCTAGGTAAGCTTATATTTGAAGTTATTATCAGAGCAGCAGACCTTCAAGTTCCACCCTTTTTGTTTGACAAACTATCAGGAGATTTCTGGTGCCACCTTCTTGGGGGTATGGGGGAGCATTTTCCTTCTAGGGTAACATTTTTCGCAATTATAATGTGCCTGAACGACACTCCTTTAGGGTATAGGCCTATAGTCAATATTGCATAATACGTTATCGTTGGGACCCCGAAGAAAATAAGCATAGTCGGCATAGTTGATGCGTATTAAAAATAGTCACACACTTTCAATAACCAGCAGCGATAACCTGCTTAGACGAAGCCGTAAAGAGGTGCTAATCGTGTGAGCACTCGAGTGAGAAAAATACAAAACTAAAAACTTTTGACTTTAGAGGCTTATATCTCTTCACCTGGATCTTGAATATTGATCAAATATAACTCTAAATCTTCAGCTGAACGTTGAAAATTTCATTCCGAAAGCAGATTGTCATTTGGTTTAGCGGTTTTCTATTTAGAGACAAATAAGTAAAAAGTGTAGTGTTTTTTCCGGTGTAAACTCTCTTGCAGATAAGAAACAGGTTCCTGTTCGAGGAAAAAGAGTGAGACACAAAATTAACCCAAAATCGTCACTTTGACTGCATTTTTGAAGGAGAAATGATCGCGCAAAGTAAAAACACAAGAAGATCATGTACGTATAGAAAATTGTTTTCTATCTAAAGAAGCAATCTCCCAATATCCGGGATATACACTTTAACGTAATACGCGATTTTGAAAGAACAATAGAAATAAAGACAACAGAGAGTAAACAAAAGAAAAGGTCGCTAAAATTTCACAATAGGGACGTAGACTTTTCATCAGCGCATGTTTTCATAAAGAAATAGGCCTATATATTAAACATCGCTGTTCATATAACTTATTTCTGAAAAACTAGCTCAAATTAAACAACAGTATCATCTTTCTGTTCCAATTACGATTTAAATAAATAAATGATAAACACCCTCTTTATTCATGTCTCAAGCTTATCTTTCGAAGTTAAAATCACCTTGCTGATCACCATTAAATTCTTGATTAATAAATTGTAATTCAAAATCAGAAATCATGCGTACAAATTACGATTCTTGCGATGTAAACATTTGAATATTTTATGAATAATTCCAGCCAAACAACATCACAACAATCACTCAGACTATTCATAAAATTTGATAGGCTACTGTTTACATAAAGAGATGTAAACAAAGTCGTGTTCGTTTCCGAAAGCAAAACGATTTCCATAAATTCTAACGCTTTCACAGATTTAATTGTCGACACTTTAGCAAAACAAAGAATCAGATTACAATAATGACGCATTAAGTGATAAAAACCCTCTTGGGATCAATCAACTATCTGGAACGTATTGTGCGATAAAACGCAATACGTGATAACGTAATAGGCAATAATAGTTAGTTGACTTTGACCGCATTTCGGCCGGGACAAAAATAATTTAACGTATTAAGCGATAAAACATATTGTACCATAACATATTCTGTCAAAGGAAATTGGAAGATAGACATTCTACATGCAATCTATTTGGCCACCCCGACCAGCATTTTGCCAGCCTTTGAAATTTGATTTTTAAGAATGAAAAATGTCACGCCGATTTGTCAATGGTTATTAGACTGGTTCAAAAAATAAATCTTTGAATTGTTTGCAAAGGCACAATCCGTTTTCTCGTTTGACTTGCTCTGAAAACAAATTGTCCAAACTTTGAGGTCCGTCTGACATCGGGAAATGGGCTCCCAAGACCCTTCTAAATTAATACTTAAAGTTAATGGGGAAAGCGCCAATATTTTTTAAATGGGAATAACTTATCTTTGCGATATAAATTTTACAAAATTGAAAAGAGGGCTATGAAGCTGACGATGTGAACAATTGCAATTGACTATTCATAATATTTGAATCTTGATAATTCCAAGAAAAATAAACGATTTACAACGATTTAAACGATATTACAAGCTTATTTTATTTTTTAATAGCCTATACTGTATGTCTGTCTGGTTACGATATATTTACATTAGGAAATATGAATTCGTCTGATAAGAAATATTTGAATCAATCTTCTTTGGAAAATATTGCATTCTAGATAAATGTTTTGCTAAAACAAAGGAGTTTATATATTTCGATTTGTCATGCGTAGACAATTAATGTTTTTCAGCATTCCGCTTAAAAAGCAAGAATGAATCTTTCAAATAATCTGACATGGCAGTAATTTTATTGGCTGAGCATCAGTTTCTTGATTTCAATTGAAGCGGTCGTTGCAAAATTATTCACGGAATTAAAATAAATGAATTTAAATCAGTCACCTTTCAGCCAGTGTCCGACAAAAGATTTAGCCTTCCGGAATCATTTTCATAATTTTCTTCTGAATTATTTGTTGAGGCTTGGTCTGAAAATCAGAAAATTTTAAATTTTCTTCTGAATTTTCTCTAGCCTTTCGGGATCTAGGATTCCAGATCCCCACTTTTATCAAACCCTGCTTTCAGCTGAGCAACGATCTTCAAGCTACAATTTTTGAAATGACACGTCTGCAGAAGCGGCTAACATGTCTTCGATAAAGTTGTTGATGTTGACAGATTGAAATTTCAGATTTGTCGGCAATGCGATTTTCACAGCCGAAGCCACATTTTTTAAATGCATCGTTTTAATTCGTTTATTTTTCTTGGAATTATCAAGATTAAATCATGAATAGTCAATTGAAATTATTCACGTCGTCAGTTTCATAGCCCTCTTTCAATTTTGTAAAATTTATATCGCAAAGATAAGTTTTTTGTTTGAAAAAGATTGACGTTTTCCCCATTAACTTTAGGCCTACATGTCAATTTAGAAGGGTTTTGGGAGCCCATCTCTTGATGTCGGACCGACTTCAAATTTGATTTTAAACATTTGTGTTTTTTGGACCAGTCTAATTGTTATGTAATGATTATTGTTCAACAGTTTGCGCAAAATTATTACCATTTTTTTCTGTGAAAATTCTGATTGGTCATTTCATCGAGTTGAGAGATAAAATAATCAGAAGTTTGTCATGTTCTGTTGTCTGTTTTGCTGTTTAAATTCAACATCTTCTAGTGATTTTATCATTTATTTATTTATTTCAACAAAGGAAAAAACAACTACTACAGCTCCTATGACGAAGGTAGTACTCAGGACTCAGCAAATCAAACAGCAATGATGACTTCCTTTAGAAATCTCTTTCCAGTACCGATGTTGTGAAAATGCTTACAAAATCATGGCTTCATTTGGCCACCCTAGCCAGCAATTTGCCAGCATTTGGCCAGCATGGGCGACCAATGTTGTGAAAAGGCTAGTAAAATGATGATTTGTTCAAATGAAGCCAACATTTTCACAACATGGAGTGAAATTGTTATAACATGGTGGCAAAGCAATGGCTTCGTTTGACCAGGGCTTAGTAATTTAAAATAAAATCATAAATGTTCAATTTAAAATAATATTGTAACCGAAGTTTTATTCTTACGGTGGTTTTATAATTGTGGGCTTCTGTGAGTAAGTAGCCTAACTTTTGTAGGACACTACTCAAACTTGTTAATCTCTCTAAAGGTTTTTCAATTGACCGCCACCAATAGAACCTTCTATTTAGCATGATTCCAGATATATGTCATTGAGCCGAAATAATTTTTATACTCAAATGCTTAGTTGTTGTAACTCATACTATTTCCTATTTCTCTAGTCGTTTTCTGATCAACATTATACTCAAATGCTTAGTTGTTGTAACTCATACTATTTCCTATTTCTCTAGTCGTTTTCTGATCAACATTATAATCAAATGCTTAGTTGTTGTAACTCATACTATTTCCTATTTCTCTAGTCGTTTTCTGATCAACATTCCAACAGAAGAGAAGGATGACATGATCAGAATATGTTTTCAAATTGAACTTGCTCATTGGTTTTATCTTGATTTTTTCCGTCAAGACTATGACTTACCAAGTTGTGGAATGAAAAGTTTCATGAAAATATGTATCCTTTGATAATATGATAATGGTATGGGTGTAAGTGTAATAGATTTAATTATTTTTAATGTAGCCTACATAGAGCAATATTTCCTCTTATTTTGTATTAAAATTGCGGACCCTCAATTTGAACAAGACGTACCAGTTACCTTCATACTATATTTGTGTACGCAACCAATCTCTTTTATTTCAAAATGCTTGTTAATGTTTTAAGTTGATAGCTTGATGGTGATTTCACCTATTCAAGAAATTGAACTTTGCCTGGCA
This sequence comes from Haliclystus octoradiatus, assembly GCA_916610825.1. Classification (NCBI taxonomy): domain Eukaryota; kingdom Metazoa; phylum Cnidaria; class Staurozoa; order Stauromedusae; family Haliclystidae; genus Haliclystus; species Haliclystus octoradiatus. The sequence goes on from OU744446.1 coordinate 8,774,773, forward strand.
TATAAAACAGCCATTTTTTCTTTAAAACACATATACATATATAATATAGAAATCCTGAAAATTGAAACATAAGCAGTTATATATACATGTGGTGTATGCATGTGACGTTTGGAGCCAGACTTGGAGCCAAAATCTTCTATAAGGACTTTTTTCGGATGCAGAGTCTGAAAATACTGGCTCCTTATACCTTTGTTGTTTCAAATAAAATGATAATAATGTAGACGGTGTCGCCCTACCGAAGGCACCCGTACCACTCCTCTATTTCTAGATTGCTTTTTTCGCTGTGAGCAATGATTTTAAATGCTCTTTGTTGATCTCAGCCGCGACACTGCAGATCAATTTCAACAGATTTCATGGCAGATAGGTCTCTATTGTCAATGCGCTGCGATGCATGGCAGCTACTCACAATGCAATTCCCTCTGGGCCATTCCCTCTGCCATCTTCATATGGTACTCATTTGATGTTTTAGATAAAGTCAAGGCTGAGTTGACCTTTGGGGGATTTGAACCACTGTCGATCAGGTAGAATCCAATCTGAAGTTCGATTACTCTGCCATCTGAGCTAATCCTCCTTTGTTGTTTCTCAATGTGCCTAAAATCAGCAGCTCCTTTTCACTGAGCCATATGTAATATGTTCCATACTGCAAGCATGCAATTTAGTATAAATAGATATGTCTATTCGGATCAGACGTATATGTCTTACTTACTCAAATTCTCAAGAATTCACAGAGGAAAGAGGCTTATAAAGAGGAAATTCCCTATTGGAGCTAATATTCACATTCAATTCAAACAATTTTACTCTCTAATTCAACTGAGGATCAAATCCACTTATATTGTAGGCTACTGTACACTCAAATTGAATTGTCAAGTTGTCAAGTTGTCAAGTCAAGTTGTACAGTTTGTAGCTTTCGTAATTATCATAATTATATGCATCCTCTGAAATTAGTTTATGTACACAAATGCTGTCGCCAATGACAATGTTTTGATATCTTACTGAACCCATCCAAACCATTATTTGGCCTACATCTATTTCAGTACTACTGTAGCCTACTAGGATGTTGTTTCTAAGAAAATCTGCAGAGCAGCATAAGCAAAAGTTGACAAAATGAGGGAGGCCCCTGTACAAATATAAAAAATGGGTTCATGCGGTATATTATCTGTAAAATAGGATTGTGCCAATAGAACCAGTCACAGGAGGCAAGTCATAAACGTTCCCCTCTTTGAATACAGATTTAAATAACAATGATGATGATGAACCAAGAGCTTGCATTGTTTTGTTCTTGATGTTACTTAACTATATGACTTCAGTATTTCATCGTTTTCCATTCCTAAATAAATCACAACAGGACGTAAACGATGTGTTTGAAAAATGGAAAAAATACAAAGTGAAAGTGCCTGTGTTTGGTGCTATTTTACTGGATTCTACATTAGAAAAGGTATGCCTGATGTCATTCTGTTGTTGGTTATTACTGATTTTGTGAAATAGCATCCCAGTTGTACCTGTAGTATTCTTTTCTGTAATTAATGTAAAAGCATTTGGCCTACAATGTTGTGTACGGAACATGGTATTGTTTCTATTTTCCCACGTTATTGCCAATGGTATTGTAAGAATACTCACTTCAACATAGATTTTAATGTGGCTGTAGCAGGTACAGGAGAGTTCCTCCAATCAACAGTTTTCCTCCTCTTCTATCAGCTCCAAAACAATGAAAACTTTAATCTAACCAGGCTCCGATAAAATATTTTTCCTTCCAGGATTCAAATTTTTGCTTTAAAAATTTTTTGGGTTATGTAAAAGTTTTCACAGCTATTTATTATAGGGGTTAGGCCTATTGTCATTAAAATAATATAAAAACTCCACTTTTTACTTATCTCCAAAACAAAAGTAAATTTTTCTTTTTCTGATTATATAAAAACTTGAATACAAGTATTTCTTCCAGTTACTTCTGAATTTTTGCTGATCTTCCGGGACTGAGTCCCTGAACCCCCCATTTTATGGAACCACGGATATAACTATTGCTTCGATAGGTTTTCATGGGGATCCTGTATCCTCTCTTTTCACTGAACTCTGCTCTCATGCGCAGACTATAGTGTAAGAGGTAATCCATTACCAAATGCATACAATTTCGAAAGAGGATAAGGGCTTAAATGATCAGCAATGGAACAGAACTTCTTACTATCGTAATTAATATAGGCTACAGTGATACCTAACCTATTGATTTGAGAATCAAATTGATTTACACTTTTATATCCGTTTGGAAAGAAGAGGAGTACTACGCGTACGGGTAGCTAGGTTCTCCTGTGAAAAATGCATTGAGTTCATAACTGTTTATGTAAATTGGGATATTTAAAGTTTGCAAACTGTTTTCTTAGCAGGGGTTAACTTTTCTGAACAATGTTCGCAGATGGAGTCATCAAACGAGGTTACATCGGGGTACAATGGTAAAGAGAGGGGAGACCTGGGGACTCATATATTAGAACATTTAATAAGTATATACTTTATATCTGATGATTCCTAAGAATTTTGGCTCCAGATTTTTAATTAATGTTGTTTTCCTACACCATTTTGGATTTATCCCCAGTGGTACTATCTACCAGTGTTCCAATCCTAAAGCTCTTGCCTCTGTAGTTTGCAAGCAGGAACATCAAACTAGCAAACTGAATGTCATATTTGCAGTACTTTCGATTGAAAATTTGAAATTAATATAGAGTACAGTACATTTAAAAGTATATCATCATCCATCGCCTTAGTGTAGTAGCTAAGGTGTTGGACCTCAGCCCGCAAGGATCTTGGGTTCGAACTCTGGTAGAAGCATTATTGAATGATACCATGAACGTATTTGACCATGAAACTGACGAGCACTCCAAAAACAACACTAACCAACTAATTCCAACCACTCCGGTGAAAAAACTCCTGGGTTACCCTGTTTGTGGTAAAGTGATAAATAACTAAAATCATATTTCTATCCCTAGTGTATTTTGGTACAAGGATTTCACCGAAAGGTCAGCTGGGGATTTCCCAAGGGAAAAGTAAACAAAGAAGAAGATGGATATTCATGTGCAATAAGAGAGGTATGTTGGCTTATTAGACAATATAGACATTCGAATCAGGCACTTACCGTCATACGCTATATGACCGGTTATATGACTATTGGCTGTTTGATGGTGTTATCAACATTTAGTTGTGAATCGTTTCTTCCTATTACAGTGAAGCTTGTATAAGTATTTAACAGCCAGCTATGAGAGCTAGATGCATTGACCATTATCTGAGGTAGCCTTAATAAACACAGTTGATTCAACACTATTTTAGACATTGCAATTTAAGTACTGCCATTATACACAGTTGGCCACTTGGGAGAGGTGACTGTTAGAACAGGTTTGACTGTAAAATATGTATTGGTTTTGCCTCATCTTTGTTTCTATCCTGTGTTATGCTCTTCTTTGACAAATATTGCACTCTCGCATAGGCTACACATGTTTACCTCATATTATATTATTGTTTTTGGTGTAGGCCTATATATGCCATGTGATGTGATGCTTAGCATTCCCTTTTTCCACTGTAATTTAACTCTGCTAAATTTTAAAATTGATCTCTATTAAATCCAACTGCTGCACTCATTTATAATGTTAAGTGTTCACAATTTTACCTTGCTCAATGGTAATAATACCTATCAGGCAAATTACTTGATCAAAATACGCTATTTTAGCTATGTCCTATGTCAGTGTAGCCTGTGTGTGAAATTCCACCTAACTGCAACGTTGCTTCGAAACCTTATAATAAACCTTAAAATATTTTGTGATCAAGTCCTTGTTAAACAATGGGGTTGACTCATAAAATATCAAAGTTCACATTTTTTACCTTGAATAACTTGTTGTACTAATTACCTTACATTACTCTGCCACTTTTTTTTTTTTTCGATAAACAGATAAGTAATTTTTGAGAAATAATCATTTGAAAAAGTGGCCGTTTCAAAGTTAAGTGATGCCACAATGTCTAATTGCAGCTGCTTTCAGGGAGCATTAGCTCAGATGACAGAGCAACCGAATTTCAGATCTGATCATATCTGATTCTGATTGACTGTGGTTCAAATCCCAAAAGGCTCAACTCTGCCTTGAAATCTGTTGAAGATGATCTGCAGTGTCGCGGCTGAGATCAATAAAGAGCGTTGAACATCACTGCTCTCAGCAAAAAGAGCCATTCCTCTAGAAATAGAGGAGTGGTACGGATGCCTTCTGTAGGGCAATACCGTCGCAATTACTTTATTACTTCGCTTGCAGCATTACAACATTACTGCATAATTACTTGCTTTTGTCAAAAATTCAACCTTCACCCAGATCTCACCTTTCAGCCATTTCAAATTTGCAATTTCTAACTCTGAAGCATTCTGAATTTTAATAGAAATAACAAAAGAAAGTTGTCACAGCAACTAATAGAGTTCACTGATTGCTTTAAAAATAATAATTTCACGTGCAATAGTGGCGGAAAACCCTATATACCACTGATGATTGTATAATAAATTATTATAATTTTCTTGTAGGTTAAAGAAGAAACAGGTTTTGACATTACTGATTATGGCAACAAAGGAGAACATCTTGATTTTACTATGCATGATCATCCGGTATGTATTCTACCAAGATATTATAATAGAACCAAGATAGTCTAACTCAGATTTGGGTTTTAAAGAGTTTAAATAGGCCATAATATTATCTTACCTTTGTGTAAATCAACCAAATAAATTGTATTTAACATTCTCAAGCATTGAATAATTCAAATTTGAAAACAATGTTTTTGTCCGACATCAGTAACATCCTCAAAAGTCTATCTTTGTTGACCCAATATCGATCAATTCCAAACATTTTGATCTGTTTTGCCACGGCAAAATCACTGAGAATAGGCCTCAAAAGCTATTTTAAGATCACCTCGTTTCAATGCGGAAAAATTTCCGGGGCTTAGATTATCAAACAAGCAAACTTTCTTTCTTGTGAAAAGTAAAACATTTTTCCGCGCGGTTCAGATGGAATCATGAAACCCGGTTCTGTTTGATTTTTCGCCACGTGCGACATTTCAAACATATTGAATATGAGCAATGTTTAATAAATGTTTTACTTTTCACAAGAAAGAAAGTTTGCTTGTTTGATAATCCAAGCCCCAGAAATTTTTCCGCATCGAAACGAGATGATCTTAAAATAGCTTTTGAGGCCTATTCTCAGTGATTTTGCCGTGGCAAAACGGATCAAAATGTTTGGAATTGATCGATATTGGGTCAACAAAGATAGACTTTTGAGGATGTTACTGATGTCGGAAAAAAACGTTGTTTTTAAATTTGAATTATTCAATGCTTGAGAATGTTAAATACAATTTATTTGGTTGATTTACACAAAGGTAAGATAATATTATGGCCTGTTTAAAACTCTCAAAAACACAAATCTGAGTTAGACTATCTTGGTTCTATTATAATATCTTGATTCTACTATAAGCCTACTGATAGTTTTCAAAAATGATTCTCAAATCTCAGTTGTTTAGTCACTTTTTAAATCTTTGAACAGTATTATCGAATTTTGTCTCAATTTTATTTTTAAGTTTATATTGATGTTACTGTATATTGTATTATTTTAATGTTATGTTTATTACAGTATATCATATATAGCTTAGTTTTAAAACCAGGCCTGTGAAAAAAGTTTCATGTAAACTTATCAGGTGCTGTATAAATAATGATTATCAGGGTCCGACAAAGGTAGGGATCCTGGGATCCTAGATCCCGAAAGGCTAGAGTAAATCCGGGAGAAAACTGATAATTTTCTGATTTATAGGTCAAACTTCAACAAAAATTTAAGAAGAAAATGTTGAAAATGTTTCAAGATTCATGAAGGCTAAACCTTTTGACAGACACTGATACACTGAGACAAGATTTTTTCTGTCAAATTAGGCCTACTATTTTATACTTAAATTTAGTTACCCTTGAATGATATAATTCGTCAGGCGCTGTTACCCCACCAACATCAAGAACCCATAGAGAGTAGTGTACATGCAGTGGTGCCTCTACATACAAACATTCCCGCAAACACTTGCTAATTTTCAGATGCCCTTTTTAATCACCATTTATTTCTATTTGTAGCCTAGTTGATTTCTCACAAGCAGATTAAACAAAAAATACATCATGAAGGGTCAACTCCATTTGCTTTGCTTGTATTATTCGTATTTGTTTGCTGTTGACTGCAATAATCTCCTTGAGCTGCAATTCTTCCGCAACCACTTATCCCCATGCGGAAAACAGTTCATATAATGATCATGAACTTCAAATAGTCTGGTTTTCATGAACTTTTTCATGAACTTTTCATTCTTGTTCATGAAATTTTTATGGATAGTTCATGAATTTCTTGTGGATACAGTAGTTTACAAATTGCCATGAAATGTTCATAAAATTGGGTAATTTAGCGTTCACGAACATTTCATGGAACATTCATGAGCCCATTAACTGTTTTACACAATGGAATACCCAAAATGAAACTTGACATTTTCATTGAGTTTTAGAAATCCACTTTCTAAACAAGTTGTTCTAGGTCCATATTTACCTTGGGATTTCATACAATTGTGATCAATCAGTTTGATAAATGGTCAATAAACATGAAATGTTTGGAATTCATGAACTGTTCATGAAATTAATAAATTGCATTACAAGGGGGAATGACTGTTACATGTAATTGTTAGTTTTAGCCAGCTCATTTTCATGAACATTTCATGAAATTACCAAAAGTTTTTTCTGAACAGTTCCTCAGATGTTCCCATTAGTTTCACAAGACAAGCTACATATGAAATAATCATAATAATAGTACTTCATGTCTTGATAAAGTGCTCACATTCAACAATACTTGACAGTCATTTTGAGTTGTGTTTCTTTCTATCGTTTGTATTTAGATGAGACTTTATATTGTTCCTAATGTCCCACTTGAATTTAAATTTGAGCCACAAACAAGAGAAGAAATTAAGGTAAGAAAAAAGTAATTTTATTTCCTAGAAGAAGATGCAAGCAATAAAAGTGGAAGTTGTTGATATTCATAATTTGAAACAAACTATTTTCGATTCTCAGTGTCTACTGCAATTGCAAAAGAGCTGCAAATGCAAAGTTAATTTTTATCGATATAGTGAGAATGATTTGAAAATAAAAAACAGTCCGATGGATTGCTGGAAAACGATATTATCGTTCTGATAAATTATACAATGGTTGCTGACTGTGTGCCGTTTTTGCGAACACTTCAAGATTAGTTTTGCCATGTTAGGTGTCAACTATTATAAAACTACTACAACAACTACTATTATTATTATTATAGTAATATTTATTTCAAATTTACATAATATTGAAAAATATGTCAAAATTCAAAAACTAAGTTAATGCTCAATATTGGGCATTTTGATTTTGTTGTCATAGCGACTGGATAGTATGGCGCCCGTATAACTCTTCTATTTTCTAGAGGAGTGGCTTTTTTCGCTAAGAGCAATGGTTGTAAGTCATGCTCTTTAATGATATAAGCTGCATCATTGCAGATCAATTTCAACAGATTTATCGACAGATATGCCTCGATTGCCAATTCACAACAATACACCTCAACTAGTCATTTATGCAAATCCTTATAGACTATTCCATCCATCATCACAATAGTGTACTTTTTATGTTTAGGTGGGTATTTGTAGAAAGTTCTGTTGCTGTGCCATCTGAGCTAATCCTTTCTAGCTTTTTAAAGTGGGAATAAACCCCCAGACTATCTTTACATATGTAGCAGAACCCGACGTGAAAAAAACAATGGCGTAATTTTTTTTTCGATCTGGAAATTATTTCTTGGTGAAAAATGCCTTCAAAGTGGTGTTTTGACCCAAATGTCGCTGAGGAAAAAAGGGATTGGATCTAGCTTTATGACGACAAAGTCACAAGTCGTGCGGTTTTTTGGTTATTATTATTATTATTATTATTAATAATAATAATATATGGCGAAAGAGTCAAAGAATACACATTCTTTACTGTTACTCAAGTTTCACGCTTTTCACAGCGATCTTCAGACAGATTTTTTACTCAAATTTTTTCAAACTTATGAAAAGTCAATCCAAGCAACCCTTACCTACGCGGACGTCTCTTCAAAATGCGTAAAGCTTACAAAACCGAGATAAAAAAATCGAAGCAAACTTACAAGGCAACAGTTTTAAATGAAATTAATAATGCTATGTATACCAACAGAAGTAGATTTTGGGAACTTATAAATAATAATCTGAAAACACAATCGTCAAACGAAAAAATGCCAAACCCTGAAGATTTACTTCTGCATTTTAAAAAATTACACGAAGATACTCTAACCGTCGATGATTCAACTAGCGAAGCATCAATGCCATTACGAGTACCATCATCACCAAGCCTTCTCGATTTTCACGACAGTTCAAATTTAAATCTACCCATAACGGAAGATGAAATTCTGACGTCTTTAAAACTTTTGAAAATTCGAAAATCTCCAGGAACTGATAGTGTCCTATCAGAGATGATTCATTGTACGATTGATAAATTTCTAAAAATATACAAAAAACTTTTCAACAACATTTTACAATGCGGTATTTTCCCTCTGGCTTGGAAAGAATCTATGATCTTACCAATTCACAAATCTGGTGACTTACTCGACCCTTCTAATTATAGAGGAATAAGCTTAACAAGTATCCTTGGTAAACTTTTCTGTATCGTTCTTAACGAAAGACTAAACAATTTTTTGGAAACAAACAAATTAATTCACCCAACCCAAGGAGGTTTCCAAAAAAATCGCCGAACAACCGATCATTTATTCTGCTTAAAAACAATCGTTGCAAAATATACAAAAAACCATCAAAAGCTATATGCCTGCTTCATTGACCTAAAAAAAGCGTTTGATTCTGTTTGCCAAAAGAGGCTCCTACAAAAACTAGAGCAACTCAATATCACTGGCAAGTTTTATGACATGATCAAAAGTTTGTACTCTGACAATTCTGCATTCATTATCCATAACAAAAGGCTAACCAAAGCAATCACACCAAACATTGGAGTAAGGCAAGGTTGCATACTTAGCCCAAATCTCTTTAATATCTTTGTAAATGACCTTGCCTTGCCATCACATGTAATTCCTCTGATCCTATTATCTTGCTAGATCAACCATTAAACTGTCTGATGTTTGCAGACGACATTGTTCTTTTTTCTTCCACCCCACAAGGGCTTCAAAACTGTATTAATATAACTTCCCAATATTGTTCCAAATGGAAACTAAATGTCAACCACGACAAGTCAAAATGTATCGTGTTTTCCAAATTACAACCATCGGGACCTTCGCACAATTTTTATATAGACGGGAAACAACTTACTTACACTGATAGTTATAAATATCTTGGATTCACATTCCATAGATCATGCAAGCAGATTTTTGGTATAAAAGAGTTATGTAAAAAAGGTGAAAAGGCCTGGAACATGAGCAGGCGCTCGTTGAAGGGATCCCCCACGAACTACGTTGCTATCCATCATACGCTATATAATACCGTTGTTAAACCAATTCTCCTCTATGCTTCCGACATTTGGGGAGACACTATAACTAGTGAAGAGAACAACATACTGGAAGCACTGCAAAGAAAAATCATGCGCCAAATGCTGAGCGTAAAGGGAAATACGAACACCCTAGCAGTAAGAGGAGATCTAGGCATTGCACCACTGCAGATAGACATTAAAGTCACTGTATTGAAGTACTTGCTACGACTGATCAACTCCGATCGAAGCACGATTATATATAAATCCTTTTCTGAGCAAATGCTCGTTAACTCGCCAACATCTTGGCTAGGAAAAGCTAAATCCTTTCTGTCAGAAGTCAACATAGACCTTTCATTATTACTATCCAAAGATACTGCTAGTAAATGGAGTAAAAAAAAATTAATCAATACAATCAAAGAAGAGCTAATTGATAAATATTCTGAAAAATTTAAAAACTTAATCACTAACAGCCTAAACAGATCCAATCAATTAAATTTTTATGCAAATATTTATGAAAATTTTGAATTTCAAAGTTACCTACTAATACCAAATGCCTCCGCTAGGCGTGCAATAACTAAACTACGAACTAGTGCACATAAACTCGGGGTTCAGACTGGTAGATACTTTGACATTCCATACCCAGAACGAACATGTAAATTTTGTGATGAAAACTATATTGACGATGAAGTGCACCTTCTGTTTCAATGCATTGATAATACCGATCTACGCGATCAATTTTTCAAAATAGCTGAAGAAGTATATACAAACTTCAGACAGATTGACACCAAAGAACAGTTAAAGGTTTTGTTTACCAAAGCATCATCCCAAATCACAAGAAGACTTGAGATATTTATCTCGAAGTCATTAAAAAAGCGACTTTCTGAAAGTCAAGTTGATGATATTATCTAGCCTGTAGTCATGTAAATAATTTAATTGAATATGTATAAATAAGACTACATCTTACAAACCTGTCACACATCCTGTATTTATTTTGGATATATTGACAATAAATGAAACAAACAAACATCATCATCATCATCATCATCATCATCATCATCATTATCATCATCATCATCATCCAGCTATGTCGCAATTCACAAAACAATGTTTACTACCATGATAAAACCCATACTTCTCTATGCTAGTGATGTTTGGGGTGATTCTGTTACTCACATTGAAAATAACCAAATAGAAACTGTACAGCGAGATATTATGCGGAAAATATTAAATGTTAGAAAGAATTCCAGTAAGATAGCTGTTAGAGCGGAATTGGGGATCATCCCTCTACAGATTGACGTTAAAATTAATATGATCAAATTCCTTGTTAGAATGATTAACTCCAAAAAAAGTAATTTACTGTACAAGGCATTTGGTGAACAAATCGTCAACAGTTCATCAACTTCATGGCTGGGTAAGTTACACATCATTTGTCCGAAATAGGAATCAATTTACAGCTTTTGATCTCTAAAGAAACTAATCAAAAATCTGATCAAATAAAACTAATCAACTCTATAAAAGATCAATTAAATAACGAATACAAAATCAACTTTGAGCAAACTAATCTAAACTCTAACACTCCAGGCCAATCGAACCAATTAAAATTCTACAAAACAATCAAACATAAATTTGAACTTGAAAATTATTTGCTACTTCTACACAAAAAGTCTAGGATAGCAATAACTCAGATCAGAATCAGTGCTCATAAGCTCGGAGTACAGACCGGACGATATTCTAACATTCCCTACGAGGACCGGCTATGTCCCCATTGCGATAGTGACAGTATCGACGATGAGATACGTCTACTCTTTAACTGTAATATAAATAGTAACTTGAGGGTAGCGTTTTTTAATAAAATAGAAAAGTTGCATAACAACTTTCAGGTATTCTCGGATACAGAGAAATTGGAACTGCTCTTTTCCCAAACAGAGTTACAAACAAAGAAACTGTTGGGAAGATTTCTTTACGAATCTTTGCAGAAACGCTATAATAATTTGCAATAGTGAATAATAGAATGACCCATGTTTTGATAATTTTATAACTATATAGTGAATCAATATTATCTTAATATGTTGTTATTTAGAAGCAACAGGGATAAATAGGTTCTTATAACAACTATGCTAAATAAAAAATAAATAAAAATATATATATATACAAATATCGAATAACAACATAATAATATTAAATAATACTTACCACACACCTGTATCTATGTAAACTGGTATATTGGTATTAAATCAAAACAAACAAACAAACATCATCATCATCATCATCATCATCGACTTTTGAAAAGGCACCCTAATGATCCATTTCTTCGAGGTAGGATTTGCCGGTTAAGAAAGCAATATAAAAAAGAAATCAAACTGTCAAAACGTCAACACAATGATACTGCTTTGCATAATCTAAACAACGCCATGAATAACGATAAAAATAAATTTTGGCAATTAATGAAATCATTTCGAGCTTCTGAAAATAAAAATGAGACACTGCCTGATGCCTATGAGCTCCTATCTCATTTTAAGCAACTCCATGAAGAGAATCCTATCGAGTCAGATACTGTAGATGGGAATTATACTTTTATGCAATCCCAATCTGAATCCAATTTCGTGGGAGATCTCGACAGGGCAATAGACACAAGGGAAATTATCTCTGCCATGAAACTCTTAAAAAAAAAAAAATCACCTGGTAGGGATGGGATATTGGCAGAAATGGTCCATGCAACGGCAGATAAATTTATCGACGTTTACAAAAACCTATTCAATCAAATTTTTCAATCTGGCTACTTTCCAAATTCTTGGACAGAGTCTTTTATTTTACCCCTTTTTAAATCTGGGGACAAGCTCAACTCAAATAATTACAGAGGAATAAGCCTCACTAGTATTCTTGGTAAATTGTTCTGTCTTATCCTCAATGAGAGGCTCAGGCATTTCCTTGACGAAAATGATATAATTCATGAAGCACAGGGTGGTTTTCAAAAAAATAAACGAACGGCAGATCATTTGTTTTGCCTTAAAACCCTTATTTCAAAATACACAAAAAATAATAAAAAGCTTTTTACCTGTTTCATTGATTTGAAAAAGGCGTTCGACACTGTTTGGCATCCTGGCCTTTTATTGAAGCTAAAGCAATTAAACATCGATGGAATTTTTTATAAAATAATTGACAACTTATATGTTCATAACAAAGCACATATCATTTACAACAATCTCTTGACTACGTCGATCTCACCCAGTGTTGGCGTTCGCCAAGGGTGTATCCTTAGTCCTAATCTTTTTAATATTTATATCAATGATTTTGCAAAATCTTTAACATGTCAATCAACACATCCAGTTTTTCTTGCTGATAAGCCATTGAATTGTTTAATGTTTGCCGACGATATAGTCTTATTTTCTCAAACCAAAGAGGGTCTCCAAAAATGCATGGAGAAAGCATATCTTTACGCCGAGCAATGGAAGCTCAAAATTAATTATGAAAAGTCAAAATGCATGATCTTCTCAAAAAAATATGTTGATGAGCAACATTTCTTTTCCATTAATAATACCCCCATCGAAATGGTCTAAAATTACAAATATCTAGGTTTTTCGTTTCATTGCTCCTCAAAACAATGTTTTGGTATTAAGCAACTTTGCACAAAAGCCGAAAAAGCATGGGCAATAACACAGCGCTCTATGGGGCGGTCGTCAACCAGCTATGTCGCAATTCACAAAACAATGTTTACTACCATGATAAAACCCATTCTTCTCTATGCTAGTGATGTTTGGGGTGATTCTGTTACTCACATTGAAAATAACCAAATAGAAACTGTACAGCGAGATATTATGCGGAAAATATTAAATGTTAGAAAGAATTCCAGTAAGATAGCTGTTAGAGCGGAATTGGGGATCATCCCTCTACAGATTGACGTTAAAATTAATATGATCAAATTCCTTGTTAGAATGATTAACTCCAAAAAAAGTAGTTTACTGTACAAGGCATTTGGTGAACAAATCGTCAACAGTTCATCAACTTCATGGCTGGGTAAAGTTACACATCATTTGTCCGAAATAGGAATCAATTTACAGCTTTTGATCTCTAAAGAAACAAATCAAAAATCTGATCAAATAAAACTAATCAACTCTATAAAAGATCAATTAAATAACGAATACAAAATCAAGTTTGAGCAAACTAATCTAAACTCTAACACTCCAGGCCAATCGAACCAATTGAAATTCTACAAAACAATCAAACATAAATTTGAATTTGAAAATTATTTGCTACTTCCACACAAAAAGTCTAGGATAGCAATAACTCAGATCAGAATCAGTGCTCATAAGCTCGGAGTACAGACCGGACGATATTCTAACATTCCCTACGAGGACCGGCTATGTCCCCATTGCGATAGTGACAGTATCGACGATGAGATACATCTACTCTTTAACTGTAATATAAATAGTAACTTGAGGGTAGCGTTTTTTAATAAAATAGAAAAGTTGCATAACAACTTTCAGGTATTCTCGGATACAGAGAAATTGGAACTGCTCTTTTCCCAAACAGAGTTACAAACAAAGAAACTGTTGGGAAGATTTCTTTACGAATCTTTGCAGAAACGCTATAATAATTTGCAATATTGAATAATAGAATGACCCATGTTTTGATAATTTTATAACTATATAGTGAATCAATATTATCTTAATATGTTGTTATTTAGAAGCAAACTGGATAAATAGGTTCTTATAACAACTATGCTAAATAAAAAATAAATAAAAATATATATATATATACAAATATCGAATAACAACATAATAATATCAAATAATACTTACCACACACCTGTATCTATGTAAACTGGTATATTGGTATTAAATCAAAACAAACAAACAAACAAACATCATCATCATCATCATCATCATCATCATCATTATCATCATTATCGAAAAGAAATGCAAATCATTTTCTTCTGAATTTTTTCAAAAAAATTTAACTACTAAAAAAAACTATGAATCACTTTCAAGGAATTATTTAAAATATTTTCCTATAATTTAGGAAATCAAATGGTTCTCCATTAAAGATCTTCCAACAAAGAAAGATGACACAACACCAAAACAACGCATTGGTCTCAATCCTAATTGCTTTTTCATGGTATATCCATTTGTCAAGTAAGTTGCAACAGAAATCCAAATACTGTATAAAACTGCAAATCTGCCTTTCAATGATTACAGCCACTGTTCAAAGTAAAGTCAAACCTGTTATAATGGTCACCTCTATATAGCATCCACCTATCTATAGTGGTCACTCTTGATATGTCTAAAATAGTATTTTCTATTGAATGAACCCTGTATATAAAGGCCACCTGATTATTGTGGTCAATTTATTTACCTCTCATAGTTGGTTGTTATATACAGGTTTCACTGTACCTTGATCTTCAAACACTAGAACTGATCAGTATGCAGTAGGATCAAGTTATGATGTTCAAAATCACACACAATCTTATTGATCATTTAAATTGTATCCCCTGCAAATATTCAGACGTAACGGGATGACAAAATATATTTTCTGTGACAAGGTCACAAGGTGATTCCTTGGTGGAATTCTTTACCTGAGCTTGCAGGTCACTTCAAAAATAGATGGTCCGTAAATATTAGACATAAAATCCTAATAAATACAAATGGTAACACTGATAAATTAAAACAGTATTGTAATATGTTGATAATATAAAACCTTCAGCAATTGTGCTTGCCGTTGTGTGACAATCTGTTTTACCCAAACTTTACTTTTCAGACCATTAAGAAAATGGGCTAGTATTAAGAAACGTTCTATGCCAGCTTTACTTTATACATCATCTGGTTTTATATCGGCACCATATGGCACACTACCTAAGAACACTCAACCTATTGAATCTGACAGCTATCTTAATGTTGCGCCAGATGAAAAAGCAGCGATACAAAAACGCTACGAAGAAATGTTGAATTTGAGTCATCCCTTGCGTGCACATCATCCAGAGAATGAAGACAAAGTACAAAAATTACTTGGTAAGTATATAATCGAACCGTGGCCTCCCACACGGAGTGCAGACACAGATGGCTGTGTGCCGTAGAGCGATCGAAAATTAACCACTGGTATGAATCAAGAATCATCTGAAAATTGAATCCGATCCGATCTAAATTTCAAGATTAAAAGAAAAATCAAAATTTTTTGTAGCCTTTCAAAACAGATTTTTAATGTTGAAGTTTGACTGTTATCCACAGTGATTCAATTACTGATATTGACACTACAGTTCCTTAAAATCATAATGGCGATGACATCGGTGTTTGATTAAATCTAACTGTGACAAATTTTGTTGAAAACAGTGAAAATCTGAATTAATCCGACAGTAGAAAAGCCAATCCGATCCGATCCGAAAACTGATCAGTTCGGTTTCGGATCAGATTCGCACATGTTTAGTGTGTGGACACTTTGCCATTGCCAATTTGCTCATCGACTTACAGTACTCTGCTTTGTCGTCTAAATGGTAACCCCCATCTAGTTTTCTCACATGAATTGCCTCACCAGATGAAATACTTAACATTTCATGTTTCTTCATTCTAGCTTTTTCTAACCGACGTTCACCATCTCCACCCGTGGAAGAAGATTTCATCAACCGTTTATTAACTGGTCAAATACAACCGAAAGCTGGTCACGGTCTTTTATCCAACCTTCAATCGAATAACCATCCTGCAAGTACTCATTCACCCTCACTAGAACATGATCGAGGAAATAAACAAACTAAATTGACCCAAGGTCAAAAATTATCGGATTTTCATTTCCGATCGCCTACATGGGATAACTTTCAATTGAACACCAAAGAGTTGATGACTAGTTGGTAATTGAAACGTTTTCAAATATTTTAAATATAATATATTATTGTAGGTTACAGAACATTTAGCCTGTGTTACAGACCAAATTGCTAGTAAGCGTCAGACCTCTTTTCCAGTTCTGATACCTAAGTGTGTACCAGAGATTCCAGAAACAATTTTTGCGGTCTGTATTTACTTTTATCTGGTATTTTTGAACAAGGAAACATGGCATATTTATTAATAATAACAACCCTACCAACTTATTTGCTACAAAAAGAAAGACGAAATCACGACCAAATGTAGACCAAACATCGCTGACAAAGAATTTCGTAAAAAAACCATAATAAACGACATAACGTATTACATACCATATGACCACGGCCTCCCGCACGGAGTGCAGACACATATGGCTGTGTGCCGTAGAGCGATCGAAAAATTAACCACTGGTATGAATCAAGAATCATCTGAAAACTGAATCCGATCCGATCTAAATTTCAAGATTAAAAGAAAAATCAAAATTTTTTGTAGCCTTTCAAAACAGGTTTTTAATGTTTAAGTTTGACTGTTATCGACATGCTTCTGCCCGGGGGGTTATCAATTTTGCCCGAAAAAAGGGCGTGGCATTTGCATGTTTTAGAGCTTCAGTACTGCAACATCTTCAACATTGCACGCTTTTGTAATTTTTCGTCTCAAATTTGTCGGAAATATGAATTTAAATACACCCCTCTACTGATACCTTCCAGGTTTTACGGTCGTACCTATGATACATTATCTTTAAACGATATGATCTGTAACGCAGGCTACGGAACTTTCAACTTCCCTGAATATTTGCTGAGTGTGGCATAGACATTATGGGATTTGTCTCTGTGATCCACTTCATAATAAAGTCTCTTCTGTTCAATCAAAAATAGAGCAATTTCCAGAACAAACGTGTAGATGAGTTTACACATTTAATATAATTAATTTTGATTTATTTTTTATGATTCCAAGTTATGTACTATATTTAACATATATATTGAGTTTGAAAGTATTAATTATGTGTGTATGTTAGGTCCTAGTCGTGTGTTGTATAAGCCTCCAACCCTTTTCATCTGAAATTCTGTCCTTGTCAATTATCCAGTGATTCAATCATCCGAAGTGTAAATTTGTATCGATAGCTATCGATAACTACACAATCGCCAGAAATTGAAATAAATAAATCCGCTAGCAGGCTAATTCTAGAAAATTTCGGGCCATTGGACTCCTCCGTCCATTCTCCTCCCTAGTCAAATACTTCTCTCTGGATTCTTTTTATAATTTGTTTAACTCATAACATAGAATGATGAATCTAACTAATAACTTATAACTAACTAACATCCCACGCTTTTTGTATACCTCTTTTGTATTACGGGCTTCGAATCGTAATCGAACGTAGCATACTATTTAAATACATTCGAAAAATATTGCAGTTTCAAAAACCAAATCATTTTCACCAAGAAAACAAAAATAGTAAAATTGTATTAGGAAAAAAGAAAAGTAATTAAATGCTTCGTTGGTTTGATAAATTATTAAAGAATAATGAAGAAGAAGATGGAGAAGTTGAATTTTCTGCAATTCTGGAATGTAAAGACGATGAGTATGAAGACGAGGCTAGTGATATAAAACTCGAACCCCTGGAAATCAAGGCTTGCGAATTCCCGCCAAAAATAAAGGAAGTTATATTTACTCCTGTGTCGTTAAAAAGAAATGAAGAGGTTTTGATATTAATAGAGAACTCAAGAAATATATTACAATCAGGATTTTTACAAATATTACTAGATATATTAACAAGGATTAATACTAACAATTCAATATTTTATGACTTTCTTTCTAACATAATTATTATACCTAATATTGAAACATTTGCAAATGCAATTTTACGTGGCAGAGAAAATGCTTTTAAATCTGGATCCTTTACTATATTTCATAACCAAATGTTGAAAAGGAGTTTCATTGAAACTAATGTGCCAGATTATTGCTGTTTAATAAACAAAGAAAATTCCATAGCGTATAAACCACCACCAGGTAGATTTGAATCTTACATAAACGAAATACGATGTAAATCTAATAAACAATGATATGATAGAGTTTTGAAAATTGTCGCACCACTATAAAATATTGATTCTATCAGATGTATTTAAAGCAGAAATAACGACAAACAAATTAGAGAATTGTTTACAGTCTTCAAATATTTAGCTGCTCTGATGACGACGTGAATGCTCGACGATGTTCTGCATTCTTATATATGCCATCCTAAATAGCTTACAACTATAGGAGGCCATATAGATACCCTCGAAGAAATCTCGCAAAGATTCACATCAAGTCCACCCATCATTCTATTTCTTCCCAGTCCAGCCAGATCCCCATCTCAAAATATCATCATTTTGCAGTAACACAAATTTTGTTTTATTCGTCATGACGATGCAAGATTTTATTTTAAATTTCACTGGCTACTTCTCCAAACCCCCGTGGCTTACGACCAATCACGAAACGATCGTACATATAGGCTGGTTTCAGGAAATACATAATTGAATCTGATGATCGGATCAAAACTGTATAGATTATCAGATACAGTATTTCATAGTATTGATGGTTATCAAAATATCATCATTTTGCAAAAACAAAAATTTCGTTTTATTCGTCATGACGATGCCATATTTTATTTTAAATTTCACTGCTACGGACTCCAAACCCCCGTGGCTTACGGCCAATCAAGAAACGACCGTATATACAGGTTGGTTTCGGGAAATGCAGCATTAAATCTAATATGATTGGATCGAAATTAACTGTATAGATTATCAGATACAGAATGTCTAGAATATTGTTATCAGAATATCATCATTTTTCATCCGAACACATAGTTCGTTTTATTTTTTATGAAAATGCCAGTCATGACGTAAATCAGTTATCCGTTCGTGCACTGGACGAGCCCACCCATGGTATGCAGGCTAGACTCACCCGAAAGAAGCTACTCTGTGTACCAATGTTGAGTAAAGTTTATACTGAAAATAGAACTAACAGGAGATTGCTTTGTGCTTCCAAGAAAGAACCCGCGAACCCCTGCGTGACACGGCGCTGATTCATCTTTTGGTTTGAGTCATTTCTCCGTTCTCTTTTGCAGTCCAGATGAGGTGACGTCATCAACGCGAGACAGGTCTTGAAATAAATTGAAATCGTAGCATCATATATATATCATCTATATTGTCCAATGTGTGCTGTGGAATTCCAATGAACATTTTTTATCAACCGTGAATGTGGCGCATTTTCTGTAGACATCATTCTATTCTCACAATAAAAACAGTGTACTGCAAAGGCGGAAGTGTAACAATTGTACATGCACGTGATTCATTACTCTTTGTTTGATTGGTTAGTCGACTGTTCACATAAACCTCACACACGAAAATTTCTCCAAGTTATATGACAAGATGGCGACAACAAGCAGAGGTCTTGGAAAGCTGTTTGGTTTTAAAATTGGTGGCAAAAAGAAACAGAAAGAAAAATCACAAGATGTACCATCAGATGATTCTGAAGATGAAGGATATCAAGATCCTACAGAAGTTCATGCCACAGAGCCTCCTGTACGAACCCCTGTTCCTGATTATCCGCCACCACGTCCAAGTGGCAGTCCAGTCGTAACTCCATCACCAAAAATTGGCTCTGGTCGACCACGTTCGTCTATTGAACTACGTAACAATGTTTTAGCTACTAATAATAAAAAGGATAATGGACACTCTAGAACTCTCGATGCTAGTTTTAAACAAATTCCTGAGCATAATTCATCCGTTCCGCCAGAGCCGGTAAGTTTCAAACAACATTGATTATCCTCGACTTGTGTTCTGTTAACCTATTTTATATTTAAAGTATATCGTGACGCTTTTTCCGATGTATTACAGTAAACTTTATCTTGTCGGTCACTAACTGCATGGAAGTTAATTCATATTTCTATCCAATTTGACAGTTATATTTGTTTGATTTCAACGGAAACATTTATTTCGGAATGTTGAATAGGAACTCCATGTCAGAATTGATTGTTGCATAAATGAAGCTTATCTGAAACTCCAAGATATGATTCATGTTATCAATTTTTTATCATATCACTCAATAATCTAAATATGACACAATATCATTCCATTACATACATCTCCATACACATTATGTCTTGTTTTGGTCATATAAACTCGAGGGTGTTGCTCAATGCACAAGATTTATTTACTCATTCCCACGCAAGCCACACTGACGACCTGACGTATTGTAACAAAACATCATTTATGTTTTTTAAGAATTGTTGAAACTGTTTACGTTATGTTTTATTTTTGTTGCTGATGTCATGTTTGAGTATTTCGTGCATCTATAACTACGTGATTATCCATAACAAGTTCTTGTTTCATCGCCTTCTAACTTGTATTGATAGCTTCCTTGTTGTCTTCATTTGTGACTTGTATTTTTATTTCATTTAATTTCATGAACCCATGTGTTTATATGTATTTTATTATTATACTAAGTCACGAATCATAAACTCTAGCGACGCTACGTGTGTTAATTTCATGGTAGCCTAACTATATTTTTATCTTGGCATTCAATGTTATCCTAGCAGCCACCTAATTTTGGCATATCATTTGAAATTTCTTATAGATTCATGAATTGTTAATGTCATTAGTTCACTCTCTACATTGATGAAAGAAGAACACTAGAGCTATTCTTCATAAAGTAGTTGAATTTCTATATATTTTATTCGGTTTTTCTTGTGTTTTTCAATGTTATCGGTATTTTATTAAGACATGTTTTCACAAAAAATACACAGTCTGTGCAGAATATACAGATCATATCCAATGTTTCAAACATTTTACTGTGATGGCTTTGTATTACAATGTTGTGTAGGTTTATGTAGGATTTAAAATACATTGTCATTAACTTATTTACATTAAACTCAATTATGATACATTCTTAAAGTATGTACCTCTCATTCTAAGTGAAAGTCGCTGTTGACCGGCAGATCTAAAACTTGGACCGGACACAGATATATATTTTAATTTATGAGACTGAACAATTTCAAGATATTATATTGTAAAACTAGAGAAATTTTCAAATGCTTTTCTTGTGATTTGATTGGCTAACTCCCGTGTTTGGATCACGCAAGTCAAAACAACTTGGACATCATGTTAGAGATAAAAACACAAAAAATTCTTAATAATTGCAAATAACAAACTATTAATTTGGCATCGTTGATGATATATACTTCAGAATATTATATTTCACAAAGCATTCTTTTTCTTTTATCAAACGAAGATAATTAATTTTATTTCCATAGTATACAAATAATTCAACATCTTAAAAACTATCATCATTATAAATCAAATTACAAGGTCTATGTACATATTTCAAAATTATAAACTAAAATAAATAATATTAAAACTAATTTCAAAGTCTAAGGCTAGGGTTATATGGACGCACCGAACTCAATTCGAATTAGGTGCGACACCGAATAGCATTAAATTCGCATTTGGGGTTATACAGAAGAACCAAATGTCGACGATGTTTAAAAACTGGCCAAAATGTCACGTGATAGGAAGTAGTTTTTTTGGAATTATGCCGCATGGTTTGAAACCAGAGTGTTTTGTTTGCATTATTTTTCATTTTCAGCGATTTTTCCGTTCTATTTTGCCTATCTATAGTTTGAAACTTGTATGAAGTAGTAATCTCGAATGTTTGCAAGCATTTTTACGGGAGACAGTTTTTGTTCTAGCAAGGCATAGTACTCAGAGCAAATTGAATGCGAATTTCCATTTAGATAACGTATTATGATAAAAGTGACCCCAATGCTAGTGCTGATGCATTGTGATTGACTAGAAGACTGCGTTTTTAAATGTTTTAAATCATGATTTTGGAAAACATCAGCTTCCCTGTCAGCCATCTTTCAATCATATAAACAAGTCACCATAACAACTTCCCGAAAGCGACGTTCTTTCCATCGCATTGCCATGGAAACATTCTTTAAAATGATTTATGATTTGTACATCCCCCGGTTTATTGCCATATAAGGTAAATATAGGAGCTCAGTCACGGCACCGTGAGTGGAGTGTATTTAGTTCGGTGCGATGATAGCTCGCTCGTATAACGCGGCAATGAATTTAATTCATGGAGAAGAGCTCCGCACGTCAAGGCTTGACGTGCGGAGCTAGCTTGACGCACTTAATGTTTTTTGAGGAATGTTGATGAACCGAATGATGTTATACGAAGCGCGCTATCATGAGATTTAATTCGAATGAATGAATCAATTGAGTTCGGTGCGTCCATATAACCCTAGCCTAATTCTACTAATCTAAATCTAAACTGTTTTGAATATATTTCCACATTGAATGGCAATACTCATTCTTTGGGTAAAGAATGTCCGTGCTCTTTTTTCTCCAGTTGTCTTGATGAGGATTGATCCAAGTTCAACGAGGAAATGCTTTGCTTGGGCTCTTCTTCTTTGCGTCATTTTGTTTGGTCATAGTGGTTATTTTTAGACAAAACAAAAAGTCTACAAAACGGGCAAAAGCTTGCAGAACAGCAGAAATTAGAAACGAGACAATCAAAATCTCATGGCATTCATAGCGAGAGTCATGGCGAAAGTATAAATCTGGATCTGATTCAATGTGATTTTAAGAAAGGCAAAATATGATGAAGCCTTGAAGATTTATAGGAGAAAATTGATCTAATTAGTCAAATGTTTCAATTTCAATTTGTTTTAAAATAGTAAAACTATGTTTTATTTCACAAAAGGGCTATTGTACGACAACCTTGTGTTAAGGTTCTCCGATACCAACACTTCGGATATTGGGAGACACTCAAAAGCTAAACCTACGGACGTGGGTTTCTGATGCTTTCTAGTGAAACTCAAATTTGTAAAATCAAGTGTTAGAGAGATCACCTTACTTTTTGGTAATACTCCATCTAAGCTGTGATTAACATCTTGTTGTGCCTTGATTCCATTTACTGGTATGGTATTAAATATCCAAATTTCGATCCTTATTCCAACCCGTCAATTACGAAAACATGTACTGCATAACAAAATATCTATTGATTTAACATCAGCCATGCCAAGAAGAAGTATCTAAGAAATTGCACAACTTGAAGGTTTTCTTTTCAACTTGACAACTTCTCAACTCAATAGAGTTGCATGAAGGCTAAGCGTAACTTGTTACAGATAAAATTTATTGGATATCAAACCTGATCAGTTGCAGCACACATCAGCAAGGTCCAACATAGTTGGAAATGTTACAATCATTAGATTAAAATGAAAATAAATTATAATTTTTTTATTTCCCATGTCATTAAAATTACTTTAAATGTGGAAGGTCAAACATTTTTCCTCACCTTGCCTCAATGACCATGTCAATAAGGAATGTCACCGTATGAGCTTGAGGCTTTTCCTTTTAATTTCTTCTTTATTTATTTATCGTTATTGATTGCAGATACGGAGAGATGACTATCTCGACCCTTGGGATGCTCAAGCAAAATTGCAGGCAAGTAGAGGTGGGAACACTGACAATTACCTTGATCCTTACGATTCACAACTTGTTCTTGAGGCTACTAATGCTGAAAATTACCTTGACCCATGGGATACACGGCAGAAAACACCAGAAGTGGCCATTCCAAACCGTGAAGACTACACAGATCCATGGGATACAAAATCACCAGCAAGCTTTCCAAAAAGCTACGAAGATGAAGAAGATTACTCAACACCCTATGATGCGGGAAAGGAAGGTGTCCCAGAAAACGCTGTTAGACAACGACAAGCATCTGATTCTAGTGAGGATGATTACTCACCTGTTTACGAAGAACAAAAACAACAACAACAACCCAGGAATGCTCATGCAGCATTAAGAAAAGTTAGCGATGGCATTAGAGATGTGCCACCACCACCATGCGCACCTCCCCACCAACCACTCCAAAGGTGAGCTATGCTAATTTGAACAGGATCTATTCCTGTTGTTAGGCTACTTAGAAGTTATAATGTTTCCAAACAATGTTCACAAACATGAATTGATAAATTTAAACAGTTACATAGTCTTAAAAAGAGCTTCATTGATGCGGTATTACTATCAAATGCAATACCGTCCAAAAATTATTTCTAGCTAACTTGCCTTGTTACACCTGAAAATTGAAAAAATAATGTAAGACAGCAAATGAGTTTCAGTAGCGGAAATTCATTACTTGAAAAGATCACGTGTGTCTTACAGGTTTATGTTTTATTATTTTCATAATTGCTCCGAGTTGTGTGGTTTGTTGTCGTAGCAATTTAAGGTTTGTGAATGTTATGGATTCTTCAAGAATACTCAGTGTCCAGTGGTAGAATGCAAGACTTGAAAATTAGCATGGTAGCCCCCTCTTTTTTCAGATATTTGATCTCCATACAGAGATGCATGCATCTATAAATAAATTTTCAAGATAGATCTACTTTAAATATTCAAAGTTATAGGATACCATTATTTGTTCAA
Source organism: Haliclystus octoradiatus (assembly GCA_916610825.1). NCBI lineage: Eukaryota > Metazoa > Cnidaria > Staurozoa > Stauromedusae > Haliclystidae > Haliclystus > Haliclystus octoradiatus. The sequence goes on from OU744446.1 coordinate 8,799,603, forward strand.
GATATAGTAAAAAAATATGTTTGAACCCAAGCCATTTGAGTGCTTGTTTATAAATGAGGCATCTTTGAAATAGATTTGATCATCACATACAAAATTGGGAAAAAAAATAGCTTGGTTACGCAATTTTAGCATTTTCTGACAGAAATTTAAGTTTCCGTTAACCGAACCACCTTAAACGATGCACAACAGCAGCAGACAAGTACTTATTTCTGGCCAATGTTATCACTTTTGCTCAGAGACTGTGTGTCTGATTTTGCCATAAAAGAAGGATCCAACAAAAGTAGGAATCCTGCAATCCTAAATTCCGGAAATCTGGAGCAAATTCAAAAGAAAATTGATATTTTCACGATTTATTGGTCAAACCTCAACAGAATTTTTCAAAAGATAATATTGAAATACCTCTAGGATTCCAGAAGGCTGCACCTTTTCAGATCCTGCATGAGAGCTAGGTCAGGATGATTTAGGCAGGTTAACTGTTATGTTGTACACATGTCATTGCTCAAATCAAGTCTGCTTTTAAAATTATAGTATACTGGACTGTGTGTAATCAAGTCTGCTCATAAATGTTTTAGACCATCTCTCTTGGGCTTATTTGTGTATTATTGTCATTATTTCATTTTTATTTTAGTGCTGATAATTATGATGATCCCTGGGAGTATAAACAACAACAGCACAAACCAAGTGCAACACCACGCAGACCTGCGCCTGTTCCCCAGCCTCGCCCCCACACTCAAATCAACTTTACACAATCAAATAACACTGATACTTATGATGCACCATGGGAATGGAAACCAGGTAGTGGTAATCCTATGCCGCAACCAAAACCAACTGTAAAATCAACATTATCTGAGCCAGCAGCATCAAAACGTATCAGTATGCCTTCAAACGTCCCTCTTAATCCTGTACCAAAGCCTCCAAGGCAACCAAGTATCATCGTTGAGACGGAAACACCTGATGGAAAAATTTTTGACGTAGATCCAACTATATCGCTTGAAAACCAAGGGTAAGTTTACTGTTGGATATTTGTTGTTCACTGAGTAGTATTTATATAATTATGTTTATCTGACACGAAAAATGGAAATGAAGATGTCTGATAATTGTTATCAGCCAGCGATATTATTTACTGTTATATTATTGTATGAGCAATATATAATATAAGTACCGTAATCCAGTTCGTATAAGTCGCACACAAGTATAAGTCGCAGGGCGATTTTTCAAGCAAAAATGATGAATTTATTGATTTTGCGCGTATAAGTCGCACCTTGATTTTTGAATCATTTGAACATGAAATATGGAAGAAATCACTGTAGTTTGGAAACAATATTTTAGGTATTTCTAGTAAACTAGTATGTGATAAGAAAATATGCCACTGTTTTGTGGATTAATCCACAATCATAGCAACAAAAACAAAGCAAAACGAATTAATCGTGGATTTTAAAAGCCATAAACACCAGAGAAGGAATAAAGAAAAGAGTAATAATCCAGTTGTAAAAACAACCATTTTAAATAACATTTCATTATTTAATGTTATGCAACTCAATAGATAACAAATCAAATAGACTGTGTAAATTCTTTATGTTTATAATGAAGTAATTTGTTGATTTTTAATGTCGCACTTCTTTCTACACGAATAAAAAGATTCCAGCATGTTTTCTATGTCCTACTATGCATGCGTTGTAAACACAAGAAAAGAGGTTACTGAAAAAAGGTAAAAAAAATTTAAAAAATGTTGATGTTTTTGTGTTTTGCGTATAAGTCACACCATAATTTTGATGGAGAAAATTTTGACTTTAACACTTATGTCGCCGCACTGTAAGGCCTGGATTATACAGCGCGCTTTCGAGCGTGCCGTGCTTTCAAGCGCGCTTTCATTTGAAGGCGCGTGCTTTTGAAAATGTCTAGTTATACAGCGAGCCGTCCTCAAAAGTTGTGTAAAAACTTCCTTTGTATTACATGATGACGTGTAAGAAAATTGATTGACAAGTATAATACGCTTTTCGTGAAATAAATTTATTGCTTCAAAAAGTGATTTTTATCACAATTCGCCATCAAATAGTTGTGATTATCGTACAATGATAGTTTTTTAACCTACTATGGTCCTACAAATACAAGACAGTGGCTTATATCTAATCTGCAGAGCATATATATATAACCTTGTCTAATTAATACTATTTGAAAGTTTTCTCCTCTTCAATTGAGAAGTACAGATGCTCTGAGTAGTTTCCCTATTATTATTTTGTGGATTTCGATTATAATTCGAAAGAAAATCAATGTTTATTCATCTGTTTATTTGCAAAACGGAACTGTATCTAGGCAACGGCCGAGAAAAAGAGGCTAGACATTTCTTTCTCGACATCAACCCCCGGTTTTTACCAAATATGGTAAGAGGAATCCCTGGAATGTCGAAATGAAAGTTCGCCTTCAAGTGAAAGCACGCTCTTCCTATGCGAGCTTTCGATTTGGAGCGCGCCGTGCTAATGACAGCGAGCCGTGTCAAGTTAGACGGGCGCGCCGGCAGCGAGCCAACTTTCAATTTACTGTAAACGAAAGCACGGCACGCTCGAAAGCGCGCTGTATAATCCAGGCCTAAGAGAACTCAGGTACGCCACATTCCGCGCAAGTTGAGCTCAGCACGTGGGAAAGAAATGCAACGATTATATTTCTCCTTTTGTGAATGTTAGAGATTGTTTTATTACTCGTAACTACATAGTTTGAAATACGTCAATATTATTTATAATGTTGGGTATTTTTTAATCAAAATAAATTTGATTGTTTTGTTCTTGGTATGAAAACACTTCGAAATCTCTACTTTTCTACCAACTAAAAATAACAATTTTAATACAAAACAAATACAAAATAAACTTTTAAGATATTGTTTACTAGCATATTGTCTTCGTAAGATCATAAAATGGTCAAATACATCTGAAATGTTATAAATATTCGTGAAATATTGGTTACAGAAGCTGTAAAACATGTATGCATCTAAATCGCCTTGCGATCACAAATACAGATGAAGGTAAACAAATCATCGAAATAAAACATTTTTACCTTAAGAAAGTAATGAATTTTCCACATAAACAACTCAAACACACATTGGAAAGATATACTTGAAGGAAAATTAGCTTTAAATTACGTTTTCTGTTGAACGTCTTATGATAACATGGTTTTGAAGGATGAACGAAGAATCACCACAATAACAAAACGAAGCGATGTCTTCTCCGGCTTGAAAATACATTTTTTTCAGAAAGAGACAAAATAATTATGTTCAGAATGACTGCCAGTATGTTTAGGAACAGTTTGATGTAACTTTCATTCTGTTTATGAATTGTTTAGTATTATTTATAAATAAAAAACTCCATACTAGTTCTTACAGACGCCATTTTGTTTACAACATGCTTTGAAGTAAAATTTCAATGTTCTCTAAATTCATCAGATCATGACCGAATCACGTGAAAGAAGGTTCCCCTGAAAGCGGATCTTCTATTGGTTAATTTGAGCAATAATTTGAGCAAAAGAATTCGAAGGGGAAGTCCCTTATCAATTGTTTCCCAAGCAATTGAATGACACACATTTTGAAAACGAGTATACTCGTGGACGGCAGCATAAGTGTTAAAGTGGGACTGATACCCGCAGGATTACGGTACAATATATTTTTCAAATGTTTTTCCATTTGGACTTTAATATGCCAAATGTTTGTTATTATTCATGCTTATTTTTTTTAGGTGGTATCATGGCCCAATAACTAGAACAGAGGCAGAACAACTTATACAGCATTATCCAGATTGCAGTTATTTGATCCGTAAAAGTGAAAGTTCAAAATTAGATTATTCACTCTCACTGAGGTATGTTAAATATATCGGTAAGCGTTTTTTTTATTCGCATTATTCACAATACTAGTAACAATAGGTGGAAATTCAAACATGGTGTGCGTCAACAGTTCATGAACCTTTGAGAGAATTGTTCATAAACTGTTCACAGAAAGTTCATGAAAAATTTACCATTTGATGTTCATGAAGCATTCATAAAAAAGTTAAAGAAAAGTGTTTTATATCCTGTGAATATTATATTATTATTTGATAAACTTGATTTACATGGGATATACAATATTGCAATCATTTTGGTGCAACTGCAGATGCTCCCCTCACAAAATGAAGCGCAAGCTACCACCAAACTTCAAATAGAGACATATTTTTAAAATTATTTATTGGAAAACCATAACTAATATATTGTTCTCAAATGGATTATCTGCTGTGGAATTTCAGAGGTATGCAGCCCTGCTTCATGTGCCTATTATTTGTGCCTATTATTTGTGGCAAAAGTAGTTGTGAGTAGCATAGAATGGATGAAGTACCGAAATTGTGAAACGTATCAAAAGATTTTGTAATTGGCACGACTTTTAGAAGTGAAAAGTTCTTTCCGTCATCATTTAACATCATTCATCCGAATCTTAGAGACAATGCAGGCTGGCTTCTCGTCATTCCATACTGATCTGATTTCTCCAGCGCAACATGTCTGGAAAAATAACCCATTTCAGAGATGTTCAGCTGCATAGCTTCATGTTGTCCCTAGAGACAACCATTTGGCTTATAAAGCTAGCATTGTCAAAAAAATCAGTTCCTGGCTTTATAGCTATTGTTCTACAAGGTTGCTGTAGATTTCTTCGTTTGCTGATGGCAAATAATCTAAAATAATTCGCATTATTTAAATTCATTATAAAAGTAAACTAACTGTATCTGATAAGTCTGATAATAAGCCTCAAGTGAGTTTCGACGTTTCATTGTTTTAAGAGGGATCCTGCATTGTGCTAAGGAAACATATATAAACAATGACAGGTATGAACTGTGTCTGATAATTGAATCGAACGTTAATTTAAGTACAATTTAACCCGCTTAAAGAAAGTCAAAATTGTCATTGGTTTTCATTGAATGTATCCGAATTTGCACTAATCCAATATTGTAAAGTAAATCAAAAAGTTACGCAGTAAATATAGGCCTATAGTTATGGGGTTTCAATGCAGGGCTGCAGATAAGCGGGAATTCCACTTATCTGAGTTACACTTAAGCTGCTAAAATATATGTATCCCTTGTCTCTATTGTCATTATGATTTTTTCTATTGTTATTCTGTTTAGAAATCGCAGCGAAACAATGCATTTGAAAATCTCATGTCGAGAGGGTAAATTTATTCTTGGAATGAACAGTCGACCATATCCAAGTATACCAGAAATGGTTCATCATTATTCATTGAATCAATTAAATATTCGTGGTGCAGAACAAGTCAAATTATTATATCCAGTTTTACAAGAAGCTATGTATTACACAGTTGAACCTGGTACATGATAATGACGAAGTAATATATAGAGATATACTTTGCTATATAATTCAATTCGTGGTGTTTGCAATTCAATAAATATAAAAATTGATTATCATAAAAAGTTACAAATTAACTATAGGTAACAACCTATATTGTTGCCTAGCAGCAGTCAGTAAATCATAATGTATATATATATATCAGTAGTTTGTAAGATGTGCTACATATTGGGCGACATATTTTGTAATTTAGAATAATTTTTATTATACCCTCTATGATGTATAATTTTGTCAATTAGAAAATGCGTCATTTGATCATTGATTTTTGTAGTTTATTTTTGATTTGTTGTGATGTTGATATAGAAAATGAAAATACTAAATCAATAGTCAATTTCATTGATCAAACTGCTTCATGGTTGTTTGTTTAATGTTTCGAGACTGATGCTTTGTCTTCTTGATTTTAAGCCAGAACCTCTTGTTTTGGGTCAGAAATTCTTTTCTTGAGCCAGAAATTCTAGGTTTGATGTAGAACTTCTTGTTTTAGGCCAGAAATTATTGTTTTGAGTCAGATATTCTTGTTTTGATGTAGGAATTCTTGTTTTGAACCGTCCTGTTTTTAAGGTAGAACTTCTTGTTTTGAACCAAAAGGTTTTGTTTTGAGCCAGAAATTCTTGTTTTGAGTCAGAAATTCGTGTTTTCAGGTAGAACGTCTTGTTTGGAACCAGAACGTCTTGTTTTGAGTCAGAAATTCTTGTTTTAAATCAGGTCTTGTTTTGAGCAAAAGGTATATTGTTCATTTTGTTCATGTCAATTTTCAAGCGAATTTGACCACCAAGACAAAAGCACTGGATAGTTGGGCATGTACAAATGAATGAATATTTCTTGAAAACAAGCGCAAAAATACTTGAATGAAGCAAAATATTTTTTCCGTGTATTTACGAATATCATTCCGTATAGGTAAAATCACTTCCTCTCATATAGGACAAACTATTGTTTACCGTATTAGTTACCGATTAATTATGTCCCCGGGAACTTATTTTACAGATCTGTTTGCGGGGACCTCAAAGGGGTAATTCTTATTAATGCTTGTAGTTTCAATAAAGATCAATCAGCTTTTTTCGAATGCCATTTCCAACTGTTCACAAAACTCAAACTACACAATGTCAGTGTTAATCATCTAAATCAAGAGAAATATTTTTTCCTGGTTAGCCATGGTTCATACACCGTTCTGTACATATGCCGATCCATTCTAATATTATTCACATACATATATTCTATATTCTAAGAATCTATAACATATGTGATAGGGTCTGCCTTTGTCATCCTCGCATGGCTCAGGCGGCCCTGGTTGTTTGTTATTTCATGTGCTACATCGGAGGAATTTAATCGTATATCAAAGGAATGATTGTCATCTATCCTGAGCAAATCTATCCTAAACGAAGTTGTGTCATATAAAGACTACTGCAAAATGCATGCACAATGCACATGCATATACAACATGGATGCAGATTACAGATAGTAACATCAGATGGCATAGCAAATGGAATTTATTTTGAATGATCCGTATCGTAGCGCATTGACAATTGAAGCATATCTGCATGCCATGAAATCTGTTTAAATTGATATGCAGTTTCGCGGCTGAGATCAGCAAGCAGCATGTTACATCGTTGCTTTCAGCGAAACAAGCCACTTCTCTAGAAATAGAGGTATGGTACAAGTGCCTTTGGTAGGGCGATATCGACACGATCATAATATGTATATTGTATAATATCATATTCTGGAAATTGAGATTTTATTTTTTCAGCTTTATTAAATCCAATTATAATCCATTACTTTAAGTAGTGTTCCATTATATCAGCTGCTATATTATGTCTCGTCTCGAGAAATAATTATTTACAAGAATACTATAAATATCTTCATTTCTAGAGTATCTTGACCTAATCGAAAAGGTTCTACTTTCTATAGTCAGGATGATGTCAATTGCGTTGCTATTACTTGGGTTGTCTTGCGTTAGCGCAAACAGTTGGAAAAATTGTCGTAAGTTTATCCTATTCAATCCATCTCAATGTATTACTATAATTGTTTATTTCATCTATATATTAGCATATTAGTACCAATGGATGAACATTAATATAAGCAGTAAATGTAAGTAATTTAACAGACGATGTTGCCCTATATTAAACCCGGACTGTACCAGCATAGTCATCAAACCTTTTGTCAAGTCATTTAATTTTTATTTTCTGCTTTCCTCTTTCTGCTTTATATTCTGCTCACCTTATCATCGATATTTAATTCGTCTCGTGTCAAATTTTTGATGTCATGGGAAATGGCATTGACCTTATCCTGCTTGTTCTTGGCAGGATCACATGGTTCTAAAGTTTGGAACGGTACATCATAAACAAGTATGAAAGTTACCCTTGATTAGAAAAACCCTCATTGCCTAACAAAACATAGGAAATTTGACATGGATATGCTTCTCATGATTTTCTGGGGTACAAAGAGTCTGAAATTCGAAGACTAAAAGTTCAAGAGAATCTCCTAAATCTAAAATGCGAAATGTTCATGTAATCCTGTGTATGGAATTCTCCTTTCTTTGCCATCATTAATTCTGTTGTGAGAGATATTGAGATAAAAACATCCAAATAATTGTAAATAAAACTTTAAATTATACGGAGCATTCTTCTTTTTCGTATCATTTTGTTTGGTAATAGTGGCTATTTCGATACAAAACCAAAAGCCCTACAAAAACCGGCAAAAGCTTGCAAAACAGCATAAATAAGAAACGAGACAGATCAAAATTTCTTCGAAGGAATCGAATGTTATAACTCTGGATATGTGATTCGAAGGGAGGAAATATATGGTGAAGACATGAAGATTTATAGGAGAAAATTGATCTAATCTGATCAGTCAAGGTTTAAAAATAGTACTGAAATAGGATTTATTTCACAAAAGTGTACGGCAGTCGTGTTTGGGCTCTCTGATACCAACACGCGGGTTGCTGTGGGAGACACGAGAAAGCATCAGAAAAACAACAGCTCTTGTTATGTGACGTCATGGTAGTCAAAGATTCAGCTCTGTATTTGGTTTGTCCTTTTAAATGTTCCATGTTCCATAGCATGCTATTGGATTGATACAGCTCAAATGTGAATTCTTCCTTGTAGTTAAGATAATATTCCTTGAAGATTGAAAATATTTGATACATTAAATATTTCTGAGCATATTGTATGTCGTGGATTCAAAGGCTGTTGGTCAGAGCACCTTTTATCCAACTGACAGTGTCAACACGACCGTATACACGAAGAAAAAGTTAAACGGCAACAAACGGTTAACATCAATTGACAATATTCAAATCACCATGAATTTACTGGGGTGTTTTTATAACACAACTTACACAGGCAACAACAGGAGAAAATGGATTGCAATAAATATTGTGGTCATTATTTAGGAAAACATTAAATCCTTGCAAGAATAATTTTCTCAATAAGTCAATTAAGGTTTGTTTGAAGCCAAATTAATGTCACCGACTCTCAACTCTTTTTTGGAAGCATCGTTTCATCATCATCCTCACCATCATCATCATCATTTATTCAAATTTCTTACACGAATCTATGAGTTTTGCCGGGATAAGGAAAAGAAGCTGAAACAAATATCGGGGGGGGGGAGAACTTCCATTGAGTTTGTTATACACGGACGTTCAAATATTAGGGGGCACCTTTCTCAAAATTCAGAACAAAATATTAGGGTATATTGTACCTTGAAAAAAAATTATTTTGAGGTATGCATTGAGCTATGCATCTCTCGCAAAGTTCAATTTGAACAACCCCGTTGAGGTGCAATGGAAGTTACCCCGCGGAACAAACTGCATTGACGAATTACTCAATTCAATGTAATAATGGTTTTTTATCGTGTTTTTCTTCTTCTTTCTTGTTACACTAGCAAACTCAAACCCATTGGTTCAAGTGAAAGGTGCCAAATACCCAAATCCAATTGTATTGAGAGAAGGACAAATATTAAAGTTTTCTGGAAGTATTGTTGTGCCACTAGATGCAGGCAAATCTCAAAATTTTGAATTGATTTATGAAATTCAAAGCAGGAGTAGATTAGGTTTCTGGTATACTTTGCCTTGCTTCTTCAAATATTTTGGTTCGTGGTAAGTGTAATGGATTGGAGTTGATGAGAACATTTTCTAATTATAGAAATTACACAGTTACATAACAGCAAAGAGGATTTTATGATGTGAAAAATCATTCAAATTCTACGCATGCTACAATACATTTTATAAACATCCCTACGTATACTCTATATAGCCATATGTCTGACATATAAAAGGTCTGTCAGATTATTATTTTAAAATTTTCAAAGCATTAAGATTTTGGGTATTAGTTCCAGGCCCGTCAGAAAGAAATTTGTAATGGGCGGCTGATCGAATGGACAATAGGGTCCGTAGGGCCCTCAATCTAAAGGGTTTGAGGGATCTCCCCTGAAAATGTTTGAAATATTGCATCCGAATATGCTTTATCCTGCATACTGGAGTCCAAAGTCACAGAATTGATAAGAGTCCAGAATTTATATTTTTGGAAGTTGAAACAATCAATCTGTCATTTATTTATAGAATTATGTTTAAACATTATCATTATCAATATCATTATATATATTTGTATTCAATCTAGAAATATATGCAACGGGTTATTCGGGTTACACAACTCTGACATTATGAATGCATGTCAATTTGGAGTGAAAACAATTCGTATCTACATATAGATTTTTGTGTATGCACAAAGGCAGAAATTAGTAGTGTGAACTCGCGAACAGAAATTCCAATGCAATACTATTTTTCATCTTTTGTATTATATATTCAAATTTACATCTTGTTGACATATATGTTGACATTACTATAGTTAGTAACTCACTTGAAGTTTATTATGAAGTAAATTCATTTTCATGTTTTTGTATACGAGAAAAAGTATATTAGGAGAGATCTTGTGATTACGTAGAACCGCCTAAGTGATTTAATCATGTTAATTAATTCATTTTCAGCAAAGTTGATCTCAGTTGCCAAAAGTTAGCTGAACGTGGATACAAAGGACAATGTCCATTGCCAGCTGGACCACACTCAATTACAGACAGAGAAGTCGTTATTCCAAAATTACCAAATCTACCATCATTCTTATATTCGGTATATCACGAATTCATCTTCTGTCTCTTATATATTACACTTTGCGCGAGATTTGTTCAAGAATTATACTACTGAATTACTACTTGCTATAAGTGCAGCCTTCATCGATACGTCTTCATATTAACAAAAATCTGCTGCTCACATTTTAACAATTATATTTTGAACCATCAGGGGTGATAATTGTCGACACTCAACCACGAGGCTACTACTCCACAAGTTATTTAACAATTATCGAACGAGATTGAGCACGACATTGAGAATTACAACACCCGCCTCGGCCTGATAATTCTCAGTGTCGTGCTTAATCTCGTTCGATAATTGTTAATTATTATTAATCCATACCTTGATTAATCCTATGAAATATTCAAGAACAACTGCGTTTTGAGAAATATTACGAATTCATCGCAACAAGTTTGCTTAAATATGTCTTCATAATTTAGAGACTTTAACGCTATCAACTTGATTAGATGAAGACTTCTTTGCATTTCGTTGTCCTCTTTCTAATTATTCGCATCTTTTTTATAATAAACTTTACAATTCTGGCTTCTGTATTGTAGTAAATCTTTATTTTGAAAAGTCAAATATTTGTAAAAAAGAGATTTTCTATCACGTCAGTCTTGAAACCTTGGAGATGCTATTGTCTCGACATATTGTCGCGACCTAATTGTTTCGAGCTCTACCCTATTGTCTCAGATTATTCCATATTCGATTAACCAATAGGCATCAAGAAAACGTTCGAAAAAACTTGCCATTAATAATAATCCCTGTTATTGACATTATTAATTATTACGGGAATTATTATCATATTATCCCTTGGAGGAGATTTCCATACAAGTGCTATAAGGGGACAGTCCATCCTGTAAGACTACCTTGTAAGAGATTCTACTTCTACTGAAACTCATATAGGTTTAAATGTTCCTGAAATTTCAAAACGCTTCCGTCTTTACCGGGGTCTTTACATCACCAAGTGATCATTCCATTTTTAGAATCAAATTGGTTGTCGAGGAAAAGATGAGAACGTAAAAGGATTTTAATCCTGTTTACTTAACGGATTTTTCAGCAAAATTGATGTCAGTCAGAATAAGAATCAAAGCATGTACTTGTCATATTTTTTTCTATATAATAGAGGCAAATTTTCAAAATCTCTTTCGTCGTAAGTGTCCGGACACTTTCCCAGATATTTCTTCACAGCAGTATAAGGCACATAATGTTCATGACTCTATATGCAAACAATGTAGAGCTCTATCCATAATTGTGATTTCTTATAAAGATATCGACAATCAAATTGCTTGAAATATTCCACAAAAGCTATCCTTTAGAAATTGTATAGTTTTCCCGTAATTATTGATTGCAACTTGCAAGTAGCGATGATATTAACACAAGTTATATATATATACTATTTCTTTCTAATAGGGAGAATATTGGATAAGAGCACAATTCAAAGATAAATCAAATGGCCAAATGCTGAGCTGTGTCGAGGGTTATGTTAATGCAGCCTGATTAAGAAACTGTGGCAGAAAATGTAACATTTGTTTAACTCTATATATCTTGTCAAATGTTGGAAATGCAATCATAGAACTATAATTCAAAATATTGAAGAAAAATTATATTTCGAAGTTGAATTGTCTTTGTGCACATCCATACTGCGCTTGTCTAGGAATCCCCCCAACAGAACTTAGTGTGGACCAAGGTTGTGGACAGTTTCGTTTCGAAACGAAAGTTTCGAAATCTTTGTACTGGTTAAAACAAGAGAAGTTTATTTTCCGTCGTTTAATGAATTCCGATTTTGGAAGATTCCTTATGGATTTTTGACAGAAAAGAGGCTTCACTGTGTGTGTTTTTTTTTACTTGTTAACAAGACCCAAAGTTCAAAACAGATTAAATAAATTAAATTTATGAAAGACCAATATGGATTGAACATTGGTTGATGGTTTATCTTTCATTTCATTTCCAAAACCCGTCACTGTGATTCTGTGAAGGCTTTACAGATATCACGTTTAGCTGACTTTTTTTTAAACAATTCGTCAAACTTTTCTCTTTATTATTAATCTATATACAGTCTTTCGGCAGACAACGAAAACGAGCTTATCACAGTTCCCAGATTAGTTCACTTTAACTTCGACATTCACGTTATTACGAATCTAAACCCTCCTAATTAATTATTTCCCATGTTCAAGAAATGGTACAAGATTTTGGAGTTGCATCATGCATTGTTCGGATCATTTATTTTTGGTGCACAGAGACACGAGAGGGATAGGGTGTCCAAAAGTCCAAAAGCACGATGAAATGGTTTCAATACAAGCATAGTCGTCAAATCTTTAACCCAAAACATGACCTTTTGAACTGTTATGTAACGGGACTGGAAATGACCTAGAATCAATCAGTATCGGATATAGAGCCAATCGCAAGCGAAATATTAAGAAACAGACTGGTCCCAGGCCCTTTTGTCACCATTTGGTAGGTCATCTCGAGATACAAACTAGGTGTGAATTCTGATTCAGCCGATTTTTAAACCTCTTTTTGCATCTTACACCTCGGAATGTCTGCTACAAATCTACATTTTAAATGAAATGAAAAATGAAAAAATTGTTGCAACAAACGTTAGTCGAACCAAAACGTTTATCGTCACGCGCAGTTTCAAAGTTGAATACCTTTTTATTTTTCAGTTTATTGAAAAAGCTCGTGGTAGATTTTTACTAAACGTACCAAGGTACCAGATTCAAAAGAATTTCGAATATCGGTTGAAAAAGAATTTACACGTTTGTATTTCGAGATGACTACTAACTAAATATCGACAAAAAGGCATGGGACTAGTCCACGTGCTCACTTTTCCATAATTTTTAATTGGCTCTATCTCTGATACTGATTGATTACAGCCTTCTGTAGTAGGTTCTCTTTAGGTTCTCTGATGCCAGCACACGGGATAATGGGAGACACTCGAAAGCTGCCGTGTGGTAGCCGTTTTGTAGAATAAAACATATTTTTGCTATGATTCTTAAAACGAATTCAAGTTGAATATTTTATTGGCTAGACTAATCTCCAAATATTCATCATATTTTGCCTTTCTTCGAAACAACCAGAGATCCATAGTTATGCTCTCCAGCCACTTTCGATCATTTAGAAACATGAGACTACTAACAGGAAACATACATAGAACTCGCAACAAATTCACGATGAGGATGTGCAATCCCTGCAGTCTACTATAATATCCTTGACATTACACAAATGTGATCTTTGTAAGAGAATGTCTATACATACCATGGCATGGTCGATCAGTAAACCTTCATTATTTGCAGAAAAAGTCAATCAGAATCAGCTTTGATAAATAAAAATATTGAACTCATACATATCTTCACAAACTGTACAGACGATTGATAATTAACTATAGAAAAAAGTGCTGAGTTGTATGTACTCTGATACAAACACACTCGGTGCGTAATGAGACATCAAAGAGGCTTAAAAAAACACGAGTCACCAGGCGAGTGATTTTGGCCTTTATTGAGTATTGAGTGTCTCATAGCACCCAAAATGCTCGTATCAGGGTACATAACACGGATAGCCGTTTTCTATTTGTTTTATAAAATAATTAACCTGCTTATTTTGACATTAAAAAGCTCAAAGTAATTATCAAATCTAAATTCTCCTAAAATGACGTCATTATAGAAACTAGAACGAGCGTGGATTTTCAATAGAAACACGCTGTGCCTTTTGAAGGAAGCTACGATAAGTTATAAAATAGCCATAAAATAGATTGAAAATATACCCAAAGAGCATTGGATAAGTCGGAACTTGGTCTGAATACATTATCAATATGGAAGATTTAAAGTTATTATTCAGCTCTTCGTATACAGGGTCCTATGTGAAATAATAATTTTCGACATACTTTCAAAGCAGTGAAATACTGGAATTTATCGTATCGTAGCGTCCCGCTTTGGCGTTTATTAACATAATAAAACTGCTGTGTGAACTACGAGCATAAACATTGAACAAGGGAAACTTTTTATATCGATGTATAATTTATGATTTAGTTTCGAAATTATTATGTTTTGTGGTTAATTTTAATTTAAGGGGTATTTTTAAGCGCTCCAATTAAAGCTTTCCTCCATATGAATGCCATTTTTGTTAAATTGTTTCGTTTGGGGGGCTTCAAGCCAAAAGCCTTAATCTTACGATGCTACGCAGCCTGACACATAAACATCAATAACAACCAATCAGCGATTAGTTCATATTCGATGATTTCATAAACTCACACATTAAATTTGGTCAAAACTTTAAGAGAAAATATATCCCCTTCTATGTCGCAAACAACATCAACAAAAATGTAATCTAGCACTCACCTTACAACACAATAAATGCCTGGAAAGGAGGAGGACATTTTGGAAGATGGGATATTTTGATGCGCTCTCGAGAGGGTCAAGAGCAATTCAAACAAATGCTCTTCTTGTCATTGGCCGCATACAAAATAATAAGAGCGCAAACTGTAGAATGGAATTGGAATCCAGTCGATTATCAATTAAACCATCAAACAAGTAGCTAAATATAGAAAATAACCGAGAGAGTAGAAGCAAAGTAATTCTGTAACATATGAGATAAAATGAATACAGATTGCAAGCGAGCAAAGGCTTTAGCTACAATGAAAGAAGCATCGTAATGGCTAACAAATGCTTCTCTTGTCTTCGAAAACTACATCCTCAATAAAAGAGAATTATTTGATGCTATCATTTTACGTCATAGATGGTCTAAAGTCCAAAGGGAGGCTTTATGCATACGAGACACGACGAAATGAGGGATATTATTGGCAACTCACTAATGAAGTTTGCAGTGATGTCCAAATTGAGCATCATATACTACCGCTTACATGTGAGCTATTACAATCAAACGTAGTATATATGTCTGGAGATGATCAAGCACGTTAGTTGTTTGTGCAAGAGGAGTTTGGTTGAGAGGGCATCGTTCAGTTATTGATATTATAGGGTATTCAACCCGTTCGAACCGATCAACTTAAAGAAAAATCTTCAAACTGTATTCAGAAGTCAAGATAAAGAAAAGAAACGAGAATATAATCAAGGAGTAGTGAAAATTGAACATGGATCATTCACTCCGATAATTTTCTCTATCAATGGTGGATAACCGGTGGATACAGCCCAGAGAAAGAGAGATTTTGCAATGCAGTATATCTATTTTGGTTAATTTCTTTAGGAATATTTAGCGTTAAGGCATATTCTTCGACTTGTGGAGTGCCAACACCAAGGTTGATTGGATGGAATTTTCCCACTCCGATTAGTGGCATTGTCCTCTTCGGGTTTGCTAAAGGCTCACTGTGAAGCTTCGAGGAAAAGGGGACAGATGGTATTTGGCAACATATCTTCATTTCTCAAATTGACCAATACGTCAATGACGAAATATTTTTTGGATTTTGATTTATCATTTATCCACAAGCCGGAAAAGCTTGCAGCTTTTTTTCACCGGGATAGTTGGTTATTTTGTTAGTACTTTGGAGCTTGCGGGTGTTTAATAGCCGAATGCCCTTCCTGACTCCAGTAAATAGTGCTATGGCCAGGGATCGGATCGATAACTCTGCGGGCCGTGATCCAACTCCCTAGTCATTACGCTAAGTTGAGATCCATGTTATTTTGATGTGTTCACCCGTGCGCTAACTCTACCTTTCAAGGGCTGTGGCTTGAGAGTTGAGACCATCCGGTCAATAAGCAGATCCATTAGAGAACCGTTCAATAGTTTTTATCACTTCTTCAGCAAATCCTTTGAATTTTGAGACTGTTGAAGATACTCATAAAAGCTGTTTTTGTAGTCTTTTGACGGATGTAGGTGTTTTATTCCATTCTGAGACAGTCTCTAACGTTTGTTAACCTATACCGATAGCTTCATTGCTAGTATAGCCAATCAAACATCTCTCTTGGGTTTCTCGATGTAAATCATTTCATCAATCTTCTTTGTTAGACAAGAATCAATAATAAAAGAACCCAATTCAGCTACTCCTCCTTATTGTATGTCAGCTACTCCTCCAAACGTCTTAAAACTTCAAGGGGATGTGCGTCAATTTTCGTGTAAATATACAAAACATACAATAAAGCAACACATGAAAAACGTAGCTACTTGTAAAAGTGTCGTTACAGCTGGACACAATTAGCAAAACATAAATACAGACAGCCACTCGAAACTAATTCCCAACTAAGTTGCCTACGAAAATAGCAGTTCTCATTTCACAGCATTATTGCTATACTTTGATGAAGAACAACAAAGGCTCAGATAGGCTATAACGATGATATTGTTTGAATCAGTTGGATAAAGACATATTCCATTGCATAAACCAACCCCCGAATATTTCATTTCACAATATAATACAGTATGATCATCATTGGAAAGCACTCGCTGATGCCAAATCAACCAACAGTAAGAAAACATTGAAGCCGCGCATAACTCTTATACTTTAATTTGAAAGCCTGGAAGCGGGCCCGGAAGCCTTAGATAGACTCTTACACCATCGACATCATCACATTGAAGTCAGTATTCGAGTGGAGATAGTCACATAGCTCAATGTTTCATAGCATGGGCTATACTCTATTGTCAATGCTTAATTTAATCATATCAATAATAATCTCAGTTTTTGGTATACCAGCAAATCTAATCATATTCTATGTTCATTACACCAATCCTTGTCTTCGAACTGTTAATAATGTGTTAATTATGACAATGGCATATTTTGATTTGTTACGAGCAGGTTTTTTATTGCCAATAAAAATATACAATACAATTAATAAAGTGGATTCATTAACAGACGTAAAATGTATATTATTTGGTGTTTTGAGCGCCACTAATTATCTTATGTCAGCAGTTATTTTGTCGTCAATCGCTTTATTAAGATATTGTATGGTTTTACATCCCATGTTGTATTCTCACTGGATTAATAAAACTCGAATCAAATGTTACTGTGCTATAATAATAATGACAATGTTAATGGTATCTATGCTGCCTTTGATTGGTGTAGGACATTATGAATATAGTATTTATCATGGTTTATGTTTTGCATCATGGGATGTTAAAAATTTAGCATTTCGTACAACGTTCTACACAATTACAGTTGGAATATCCTTACCTATTATGTTATGGTCATATTACAAGATATTTGCTAAAATCAAACAATATAATAAGCTAATTCAATCTAATCTAACAAACAGTAATTCAGCTGTTCCAATGAAGGTAACTAACATAGAAGAAATAGTTAATAATGACCATTTATCTGTTATAAATTCAATAGTACCACATGGAACTAAATCTACTCACAATGAAGAAGTTAATGTTACAAAAGTGATGTTTGCTATAGTAATGCTCTATGTTGGATGCTGGATACCTGCATTGGTTATGACTGCAATAAAACTTGCTGGACATGAACTTTACCCGCATGATTTAACATACTTTATTGCAACAATGTTAGAAGTAAAATGTTTGTTAAATCCACTAATTTACAGTGCAGCTAACCATCAATTCAGAAAATCCTTGAAACATAGATTTTGTGAATAAAATAACTTGACAACAGTTATTTTTAGATTGCCTACTGACACTAAAACCATGAAAAAGTATGACATTTTATTGCACTTTCATTGCATTTTCATGGCATCTTCACATTTAGAATGGTTGAATATGGTTGCTTTCATGGCCTCATAAATTTGTTGTTTCCATTTTCTTACACTTTCATGGCATTTTCATGGTTTTGGTGTTGGCAATGATTATTACATATGTAATTTCACATTACTAATAATGTATAGGTATTAGCAATTAAGGCCAGTACTGCCTTTATATAGAATGATAAATGTTCAGTTTCCTTTGTCTGGGCTCCCAAGAAACGTCTCTGAACCAACGAAAATGATATTCACCCTCAAATGTCTAGACCAAATCCTTGCGCATTATAATAGGTCGACTTATTAAATGTGAGAAGATATTTAATTAAATCAAACACTTTCCCGGAATTAAATGCCTCTGTTACAGTTGCGATTTATTCAGTTAATGTTTTCTAAAAATGAATATTAGTTTGGCTTACTCATGGTTTAAATGCCAAACGCTGTATGGTTATTGATAAATTCAGTGCATGGACATCAAAACAAAATTTATGAAACACAGAGATTGAATACAGAACTAAATTTATGCTGCAGCAACAGATCGAGTAATACTTTGATGGAAATTATCAACGCTCGTGGACTTGCTGAGTTTACGCTATATGTGTGGCTTATGCTTCACTTTGCTCCCACAATTGAGTGATTTTGCGGCACATGTTAATAAATATGTAGTATGATAACTTTACTACAGAGTAAATCCAGT
The DNA here is from genome assembly GCA_916610825.1 of Haliclystus octoradiatus. Taxonomy (NCBI): domain Eukaryota; kingdom Metazoa; phylum Cnidaria; class Staurozoa; order Stauromedusae; family Haliclystidae; genus Haliclystus; species Haliclystus octoradiatus. Next base: position 8,818,420 of record OU744446.1, read on the forward strand.
TTAGATGAACCGAACAGAAACCTTCTTAGGAATGGAAAGAAGTGTCTTTTAGGCTGTTATGGATAGCAGCTGTCCTATAATTTCCCAGCTTAAACTGGACATGTATAGCGATGGGCAGATCCAACTAGCTGTAACATTGCATTGTGATATAAATATACTCATCAACCTCAATTCCCACTATATTACATTACATATCACACTGTACAATGTACACTATATTACAGTCTATTCCAGAGTCTAGTACTGTAATCGATATGTAAATCTATTAGATAGGATATTTGAATACAACCAAGTTCATAAAAATTAATTTTCACATGCCCTATACCGGGATGTGTCAATCTTTCAACATCGGTGTTCGATATTAATTTTTTTTAGTATTGGATAAAATGGTGGATCCGGGATTGAGAGTCCCAGAAGACTAACACATATAATTTTTCAGAAGGATGCAGAGGACTAATTGTTTTGAAGTTTGAAAAGCAGGCAGAAGAAAAATATTTGTTTTTCTTATGTCATTGAATAAGTATTTGTAAATTTATTAGGTATACCTAGGAATTCTAATAACACCAACATTAGATTTTAAAGCTCATGTTACATCTGGTATAGGAAAGGCTGGCATCATGGCACGGATGATCAGTCGTGTTTTTCGCACTCGTCATTGCTCTATTTAAAACAGATGTTTGTTACATTTGTGCGTCCCATACTTGAATATGGGTCCCAAATTTGGTCTCTAACGTATACGTCAAAGACATCGAGTTAACTGAAGCAATTCAACGCAAATATACCAAAAGAATGTTATATACCATTGATCCTGAATCAGAGCTAAGTTATGATGAACGTTTAATCAATTTAAATCCAGAAAGTTTGGAGAAAGACGTTTGCATGCGGATTTAAGGCTGGGGTTATATGGACGCACCAAACTCAATTCGAATTAGGTGCGACACCGAATAGCATTATTTGAAACCAGAGTGTTTTGTTTGAATTATTATTCACTTTCAGCTATTTTTCCGTTCTATTTTGCCTATCAATAGTTTGAAACTTGTATAAATTAGTAATCTCAAAGGTTTGAAATCATTTTTACGGGAAACAGCTTTTGTTCTAACAGCTAAGGTATAGTACTCAGAGCAAAGTAAATGCGAATTTTCATTAAAATAACGTAGTATGATAAATGCCAATTCTAGTGCTGATGCATTATCAAACATTTTAACTGGACCATTTTAGAATACAAACAAAGTTCAACAACAGCTTCACCAACAACGGAGACTCTCGAGCCATTCATCATAGTTATATGAGTCAGTGAATTAATAATGCAATCTTGCGAAATTAAACTTTGTCGAACCACAGTTTGTGAACAACCAGTATCCATGAGTGCTGTAACATTAAAGCCATTAACAGCTAGCTTAATTACAGGTAGACAATTTACTGTTGTGGGGTCACGATACGTTCCACAAATGGTACTGCAACCGCGACCCCTTGGGCGTTTCCCGACACCCAACAGCGGCAACCAGAAAACAGATGTCCTTCTTCACCACACCGATAACACGTAACAACACCATTGGCATTTGTTGAGGAGGCATATTCCTTTGACGGCGACTTGAAAAACCTTGACTTCTATCATTTGATCTTCTTGGTTGCGAATAAAAATTTGACAAATGCCCAACCACATTATAATTATAAAACGTTCTTGTTTCTTTCATTGCTGGTGAAACAATTAAGTCAATCGGACGTTTTGCCTCAATTAAAGCTCTCGCTTTAGCAACAACCAGAGCATCCGTCTCTATCACCATCGATCGTAATTGCACATTGATATCATGTGGCAAACCACAAACAAATGGAACTCCTGGAGCCGATACTCCAGCTAATGAACATAATTTCTTAATTTCCGAAAAATAGGCGTCTACGTTATCTCCTGATCTATATACACGATCCTTTAACCTATCATACGCAGCATACTTCGACAACAAAAACGCATTCAATAGTGAAGTTTTAAATCATATTAGTATAGACTTTACTTCAACAGGCAGTTGTATACCAAAAAGGCTGGTCCACACAACAACAACGGCAAGCTGACAACCTTCTGTTCTTCATCAAATCCCGTTAACTCTGTCATGGCAATGAATCTTTCCCATCATTCTCCGGCATCTCCTTCTCCAGAATAAGGACTGATAACATCTGTAATCTTGATGTGATTTGCTATTTATGGCCCGTTAGCTTGTAAGATAATTGTATACGATTCACCAATTTCAACAATCAAAGAAACATTGCAATAATTTCTAATTATGTATTCTATTAATAAGTGTAACACAATTTATATAGTAACTCTTAATGATTAATCCAAAATACTCATAATTAACAATACAACTTATTCTCATCAAAGCCAAAACAAAACATAACATCTTTCTTAAACTTCAAAACAGAATTCTGCACCCTAGTCCTATTCAGCCAATCAGTGCATAACATAGCGGAAATAACACTTTCAATTTCTAACTTCATAACTAAATAAGTTAATGTAATTACAACTACCGGCAATAAACGTCAATCAATAGAATATCACACAACCACCTACATGATGGAATAAACAATTGACGATGTAGCTAATCAATTCAGCATTTTGAGACATTGCGATTCAAAATGGAATTGTCTGATTTATTAAGTGCTGTTTCTTAGGGACCTGGTAAATTGAGATGGTATCGCCCTATCGAAGGCACCCGAGCCGCGACACTGCTGATCAATTTCAACAGATTTCATGGCAGATGGGCCTCAATTGTCAATTGTCAATGCGCAACAATGCGTCCCAGCTATTCACAATGCAATTCCATCTAGACCATTCCATCCGCCATCAGAAGATTGTATTCATTTGGAGTCATTTGATGTTTCAGATAATGTCAATGCTTAGTTGACCTATTTCGTATTTGAATCACAGTAGATCAGATATGACCAGATCTGAAGTTCGGTTGCTCTGCCATCTTAGCTTATCCGGATAATCAAAAGGACCTGGAACTGAATTTAAATATGCAATCTGACTCAATCCGCTTAGTATTGTGTGAATTGTTGAAAATAATATTCTTAGCATGCAAGGTATAAACTCTATTTAATTTTAAAACCTATATATTATGTACAATTAAGTACAATTATTATTATTTTTAGTATTAGGCCCTGTTTACAAGGAGGAGGATGATATTTCTAGAAGGATCTTCCTCCTAGCCGAATCATCCGGCTCTATTGTTATTATCCGTTGTGTTTACAAAGGTGAACTGACATGAAAACTGCTTTCGGGTAGGAGGATCATTCTCCTGTCGAGGGCGGATGATCCTCCTACCTGAAAGATGTTTTTACGTCGTGTCGCCCTTGAAAACACTTCCAGGAGGATGATTCTTACTGCTGGTACAACGTTTTGTCGGACCCAAACCTTTAATGTCCATATTAGGATAAATTAAACAGGGAATGACGTCAAATTGAATTTAAGTTGAGACAATACGCGTTCCTGAAAAGCTGTTCCTCCCCCCGACATGAGGCGCCTTCGTTTGTAAACACAAATAATTTTCTCTGTCGCTTAGAATGAACATCCTTGTAGAAGGATGATCCTCCTCCTTGTAAACAGGGCCTTAGATAAGTATGGTGACTTAGTCAGAGTATTATTAGTATTATTATTATTCGTATCAATCAATAGTAAACGAGCATTCTATGGTCATTTTGGTGAACGAGCTAAAAGAAAATTCTTATAACTCAGCTTGTAAGGAACAAAGATCGCTTATGGAACAAAGTAATCAATTATATCCAAAGTATAGGCTTTAAAATGTTATGCTTTATACTGCATTTCATTCTGTTTTGTACACTTTTACGTTTTCACATCATTATTTTTAGTTGAGTCTTCTTCTTTCTTAATTATAGCCGCGTGACAATCTAAATAAAGTAGTGATCAATCATAATAAAATTACTGGCTTTCGAATAATATACATTTTTATCATGTTTTGAGATTTTGGATGTGGAAAGGGGGCTGACATCTATTTGGCTCCCCATCAGTAAAATGCTTATTAATGTAATGATTAAACTAGTCTTACGCTAGGAAGGTGACGTTTAATTTAATAATTAAACTAGGCTTACGCTAGAAAGGTGACGTTTAATTGTAATTAATATGAACCTATTGGCAGGGGGAGGTATTACGTGAGATGCTTGACAGCTCCTAGGGGCTTCAGTGTTCAAAGAGTCGGATGTTCAATAGGCTTACGCTAGGGTGGGTGAGTTCATGATAACTATTATGAACAAGCAGGGAGGACAAGTTATACCTCCTCCTGCCAATAGGTTCATAATAATTACAATTAAATGTCACCTTCCTAGCGAAAGCCTAGTTTAATTATTAAATTATTGATCGCCTATTGTCTAGTCGGAGCTATCACGTGAGACTTTAGAGCAAGGATAGTGAACAGACAACAGAAAAGGAGTAAGGAGTAATTATATTCCACAAATCAAATAAACTGAAAGAGATTTCAAATATCTTTCATAAATTTAAAATTAAACAAAGAGAATAATACAAGAGTTAATTAAAATTAGCTCTAACGCTGATTGCGTAATTATCTACTACAACCGATTTCTTATAAAGCTTGTCAACGTTGAAGAGTTACTCCAGCCCGCCGATCTCATAATAGATGCCAGTGGTAGTCCTTTAGAGGTGGCAGCACTCGTACTAGCCGACCGTGTGCTATGAGACTTAAAAATATCGATGTTGATACCAGCGTCTTTCAATACTGAAACTAATGACTATACGTAGATTTAGATGTGGAGCCATACGGTTTTAATAAAATTATAAATAGGTTGTTACTGGACGTCAATGGAAGAGTCATAGAGAGATAAGCCTTGAGATGACTGAATAAACATAGCTTCCCATTGTCAAACTTTTCTATGATAGCTGGTGCAAGATTGCCCAGGACGCGAGTGTTTTGTGTATTAGAATACTGTATAGTACACTGGTTATCTACAAATGATATATCGTCTTTCATAATTGAATGAACAGCATGTGCTCTTTGACCCGTAAACAATGCTAATAGCATGGCCGTGCAGAGAGTTAACTGTTCCAATTTAAAGGCCGATAAATCGGGCCATGCATTCAGAAGAGATAAGACCGTGTCAACATCCCAAGTTTGAATATATCGAGGTAACGCTGGGCGTTCCTCAAATACCCCTATTAATAATCTACACACTATAGAATGTTGGCCAATTGGTTGACCATAGCTAGTAGCAATGGTTGCGCTCAATGCACTTCTCGCTGTGTTGACAGCGCTATAAGAGGATCCATTAGAGTACAATTGCGCAAGAAAATTAGCGACATCAACATAGGTGGGTATATCTTTATTTACATTATTTAAGTAAGCATAGGTAATCTATTTAATTATATAGGTGTTATAGGCTTGCTTGATGCTTTTACGCCAAGAAGCAGTCAATAAAGATGCGGCTACGTTTGTAAGTCAGTCCTGTTGGTATCTTTTCCGGATACCTTGCATACTAGCAAAATGTCAGTTTTCTTGATAGTAGTCGGGGGTGCACTTCTGTTGGTTGAGTCGGTAGCACCAATAACCGTTTCTGTGGTGGCAACTCCACAGGTTGTGAGACTAGCACACGAAGTAGTATCGGCCACCATCTTGCCATTTCCGCACAACTATTATGCCCGAGGCTTTGTCCACAAGAATTTTCTGTAATGCCATATGAATTACACTAAAAGGAGGAAAAGCATAAAAGCAAAATTTACTCCAAGATATGGAGAAGGCATCCACTGCTAAAGCAGATAGATCAGGTCTAAAAGACACATATTGCGAAGATTGGGCATTGATTTGAGTAGCAAATAAATCTATCTCAGGTTGAATATTTAATGCGATAAAAGCATTGCATAATAATATGGTGTTCAACATCCACTCAGCGTCCATGTTAAAATGCCGTGACTCATGATCTGCGATAATATTTTGGCTGCCTGCGATATGGGCTGCAGATAACCAAACATTATTTGCTATTGCCCATTGCCAAATCGTGAATGTGATTGAGTTACAAGTATCAGAATGACTTGTCCCCATGTGATTAATACATGATACTGCAGTCGTATTATCAATAAGCAACCTAACATGTTTGCCTGCTAATTCATACTGAAAAGATTGTAGACTATACAGGCAAGCTTTAAGCTCCAAGTAATTGATATGAAAGGCCACCTGATTTTGTATCCTTTAGAAAACATCTCCACCCTTGCATACTAGCATCAGTGGTAAGGACAATATCAGGTTCTGTTACATTCAAGGTATTGAAAGATGTGTCGACATGTTCAATCCACCATAACAATTCATTTCTAGCAGAAACAGACAGAGACACAAAATGGTCAAAATTTTCCTGTGATTTTTTCAATGCCAATTTTTTGTCATTCTCAAGTTGGCGATAGTATAACGCGCCGTATTTAACAGCAGCAAAGCTTGAAACAATTTTACCGATTACCTTAGCTAAGTTGCGTATGGTAATACGGTAGTTTTTGAAGAGCAAGCTACATTCGTGTTTTAAAGATATTTTCTTCTCAGGTGTTAATTTGATTGTCATATCACAAGAGCTGATTTCCATCCCTAGATATTGAATTTTCTGCGTAGGAAGATTTTTATGGATGAACGACAAAACCCAGTTCTCTTAATAATTTGATGGTGGCGAGGATATTTTTTGCACATTCTTCCCAAGAGGAAGCGACTAATAAAGAATCATCTAAATAAACTGCAGAAATAAAACCCCTGACTACGAAGAGATGAATACACAGGCTTGAGCAATTTTGTAAATGCACGTGGAGCAAATGAAATGCCCATAGGGAGACAATTGTACTCCCACAAGTTATCCTGCTACAAAAACCTGAGATATTTCTTATGTACTTGTAATATTATGTGATAAAAGACTTAGTTACACCGCCGTTAAGAGGCTATTTGATTGACAGCTATATTAAATATGAGAAGAGATATTATCACGACATGGATGTCAATAAGAAAAGGACATCGTGAGTAATAGTAACGAAGATAAAGTGACGCTAGATTTTTGGTTTATATATTAGATTTCTCACTAAGAGTTAATAGTGATAAATATTGAATTAGTATTGTTTATTATATCTTGTTGCTTACTGTTTTATCATTGGTGTATTTATTGGTTGTATATTGCTTGAGGCCTATTGACGATTTCATACAGATATTTACTACAGTACTCCGTGAACTGGCACAGTGTAGTACGCATCTTTCAGATCAATAAATGCAAAGAAAAAATCTTTTGTAATTAGAGAACATGCAGTAGATAGCGTTTTCATTTTGAAATGCTGAGACAATAACTTTTCATTCAACTGCTTCAAATTCAGAATTAAGCGCTGGCCCCCGTCTTTTTTTGGAACAATAAAAATCGGTGATAAATATTGGTCTTTCGAATATAAACACCGCGAAATGACGCCTTTAGACTGAAGCTTTTCAATTAATAAATCAATTGATTGGATTTCCTGTGGTTGAAAGTTTTTGTTATCAAATCTCAAACAGGTCAATAACAGGTCAAACAGGTCATCAATGTCACAATTCAATGTCAAACCTTTGATTCATATATACGATATTTATTATTTCTCCAATAAATATGACCGATAAATGTGATAAGCTTCATATTTAGTATCTATGCAAAGCATGAATAGGCTAGAATTGAAACTTCCAAGCCATGCTGTATATGATTTAGATGGGAATGTACACATTCGTCTGTGTAAGTGCAACTAAGTTGCTTCATTATTTATTATCTTGCAAATAAATACGGTGTCTGCTGAAGATGTATACATTTTCTTTAATAGGTATATGTTCTCCGTCGAATTAATTCTTCCAATTTGGTCAGCTCAACAATTCAACTGGGAAAGCATCGACACAATTATGGCACATCAATCCACATTGTTTTTGTTTCGTAGTAATGCATATTTACGAAATGTGGTTGTTATTATTTCCTGTTATTGTTTTGTGGAACCTTGATTATAAATTCGCATGTATATTTAAACAATTATTCAAGTTTTAAAACATGTGCTTTACTTAATTTTCTGTATTCTTTCCTTTACTTTAGTGCCAACGTTATAATATTATACCGTAATGCTACAACTCAAGTATTGTCTATGTTTACCTTTGCTTCGGGGCTAGCGTGAGACAAACAAGACCTGCACCATACCTTGACCTGGATCACAATATTCAAAGCTTTTAATAGGGGTTTAATTTTCGGGATACGGCCCTGGAGTTTTCGAAACGAGGTTAATCAAATCTCTTTTCTCAGAAACAACAGATTTCTGTCGCTATGCAACCGTCAACATGGCGCAATGTCAATTGCTCCATAATTGATTCCTGATGCATGTCTTATGACCTACATTAAAATTAAGTACAATTTCTGATTATCTGATATATCCGGTCAACACACATTAATAATTATGCAACATCATTGCAGCTAGCTAGCAATCATGTGATTCTAATTGGTATTCTGCAATGTCGAGGTATATTCTCTTCATTTCTTGTACGCCCATCAATCATGCCGGTCGACATTAGCCAAACGTCGTCTACTAGCCAAGAAAGATTCGAGTTGTTGGTAAAATACGTACAAATTGAAAACATTAACTCTTTTCCATAAATCTGTCCTACTACCAGCGGAAATTTCTTAGTAAATATCAATCATAACGTTGATTGGAAGTTTTCTCAGTCGGCATGGGTAATGGGAATGCGAAAATGCGAAATGTCGTTTCTTCCATCACCCTAACGACGGCACTGACTGGATAAATGCAGCATTTATTGCAAATGAAATGCAGAAGGGCTTCGCCAGTAATGGGTTTGTCTTGAAGACAACCTAATATAGACACGCATGAGGATACAAAGGAAGTAGAAAAAATCATCACAGAGGTCTGGCAAGTGAGAGCATCAGCCATTGAACTGTGTGGTAAGTGAAACAAATTATCTCTAATCTATGTCGAACTGAATGAAACGTGTTTGATCTTCCAGATTATCGTGGTGGATGGATCGACCTTGTTTAATAGTTAGGATTAAGACAATTATATAAATGATTATTTCATGAGATATATTACGGTGGTTCTTTGTGGAATGAAGAGGACTGTATATGTGACAAAATGATTTGGTTATATTGCTCAGATACCACGTAATAAATGATTATAATTGCCTTGATTGTAATTGCTATGTGAATTATGTGAATATGATATTAAAAAAAAAAAAAAAAAAAAAAAAAAAAAAAAAAAAAAAAAAAATATTAATGAATAATTGTTACCGACAATTTCGTGATGAATTCTTTATCTTGTATGTGTATGTGTGAATCTCCTGAAGATTACTTTTGATGAATGAAACCAAAGATATGACAACAACTGACTTCTATGTTGAGTATTTATTAAACAAAATAAATGTATATGACTGCATAACGTAACACCATGAATTGAACTGTAACTTAACTCTGTATTAACAATTGAATATATGTTGAAAGTGAACTGTATTTATATTAATGTTACATGCCTGAGGTATAATATTAATGGGGTTTCACGCATGTATACAGAACGTGTTCTATTGTAAATATTACTGCATTAATATTTTCATGTTGTAATTTAGTTAACTATGTTGGCAATATATGAATGTAAATTATGAATATAAATTAAACTAACGATTATAATAAATTTAACTACAGCATGGCTTTAATAACAAAGGTTGATATTGATAGTCGTAAAATGTTTTCACGAGGACGAGGCTAACATAGTCCCCCCGTGACGACTAGTGCCAGTTGTCATTGATGAGCCTCTAATAGGCATAGCTTAGCTATGGGACGAGTGATAATTGAATTTGTTTTTGTCTTGAGTTAAACAGATCGGACCGTCTTCGTCAGGGTACGTCTGAACAATGATTGCCAATGGCCATTCTCCTCTCACAAGATTGTCTTCTCGTAGTAGGACAAGATCGCCTTTCTTTAATTGTTGATTGATGGACTTCCATTTGGTACGTTGGGTGAGGGTTGGTAGGAATTCTTGAAGCCAGCGTGACCAGAACAGGTTGACAAGATGTTGGGCCCGTCTCCAGGACTTTTTCAGAAGGACATCAGCGTCGGCGAAGATACCTGAGGAAAAAAAAGAACAAGCACGCACAAGGAGAAAATGATTTGCTGTCAGCGGTGTTGCGTCATCAACGTCGTCGGATGCCTTCGTCAGTGGTCGTTGGTTGAGGATCGATTCTACTTCTGTAGGGATGGTTAAAAAGGTTTCAGTCTTCAAAGTGTGATGTTGGATGATAGTTTTCATGGCACGTTTGACGCTTCCGACAAGGCGTTCCCATGTACCTCCCATGTGCGGTGACGATGGCGGGTTGAATTTCCATTTGAATTTGTTTTGTTGTAGATGCGATGTGATTTGTTGTTGATTCCATTGTGAGATTGATTCTCTGATTTCGCGTTCAGCTCCAACAAAGTTGGTTCCGTTGTCACTGTGAATTACAAATGGATTACCTCTATGGGCAACAAATATTCTTAAGACATTGATAAAACTATCAGTTGATAATGAGTTAGTTGATTCTAAATGTATAGCTCTGGTTGACATACATGTAAATAAACAACATCAATGTTTTTCAGTGGACCGTTTTACTTTAATATTGAATGGCCCAAAATAGTCAATTCCAGTTTTTTCGAAAGGGTAACCTGTTGTTACTCTTGATGATGGCAAATCAGACATTAATTGTTGTGGAGGTCGTGCAGATAGAATTTTCCAAGTAATACATTTACTTTTAATTGTTTTTGCTAATGATCTAATTCTAGTAATCCAATAATTGTTTCTAGGTTTTACTATCATAGCGTTTATACCTCCACGGACTGTTTTGATGTGGACGTCATTCAGGATAGATGTTGATAATGGATGGCTTCTAGGTATGATCATTGGATGTTTGGCTTCATCTGGAATTTTTGCATGTTTTAATCTACCACCAACTCGGAGTACTCCATGAATGTCCAAGTACGGCTTCAGATTGAGAATGTTACTATTGTTGGGACATGTTGATTTTGTCTGAAGTTGATGTATTTCTCTAGAGAATTCTTGATGTTGGACAAATTTGATGATTGCAGTTGTAGCTTGTTGAAGTTCTTCCAATGTAGGTGAGATAGGTTCATTGTTGCGACTTGTGGAAAGACATCTTCTTTTGAATGAGAGACAAGTTGCCATGACTATGCGTAACTTGTGCCAAGACGAGTACTTGGAAATAAAGTTATTAAATGTACATACATCAGGATTAACAATAGTATTATTAAATGTTTTTTGTTTGTATTCTAAATCTTTTGTATCGAGTAAAGGTTGACTAGGTCATTGAGTTTGATCGTTCAGTAGAAAGAATGGGCCTGTTATCCAGCGATGATCATTGGTTAAGTTTTTTGGATCTATGCCACGAGAAGCGTCATCAGCTGGCATGAGGGTTGTTGGACAATATAACCATTGTTCTGGTGATATCATCTCTCTTATCTCTGTAACTCTGTTGCAAATAAAAACATGACATCGTTTGCTGTTATTTTTAATGTATGCAAGAGTTGTTTTAGAATCCGACCATAGAAAGGTCTGCTTTATTCAATTTGTAGTTCATTTTTTAACATGCCGCAAAACCTAGAACCCATTAAGGCAGCTTGTAATTCAAGGCGTAATTGTAATTGTAATTCAATACCTTAAGTGGAGCACAGCGAGACTTCCCTACCAAGGACGAACAATATGTGATGTTCTTATATTGATACCGTATGTAAAACCACTGCACCATAACCAACTTCAGAGGCGTTACAGAATATATGGAGTTGATAATTTTTTCTGCAAACAATGCACTGTTTCTGAAACATATTCCTGTTTCTTTCTTTTACAAATAGCATTTCTGCGGTATTGTTTAATTGTAAATTTGTAAATGATGGTGTAAGAGATTCACCAGCTGTAGACATCATGTTGTAGTCTTGTTGGGCAATATCTTCTGATTTTGAAATATAAATGGAAAAGGCCTTCCTTAAACTTCCTGTTGTCCATTCTTTTTCTTGGTTTTGTAAAGATATTTGCATCATTACATTAGGTGGGATTTTGTTCATTAGCAAAACAGTGTAGGTTGCATGGTCAACATTTTCTTGCAATGCCTCTAGGCTTGTTAAATGTTTTTCGAAAGTGTCAAAAATTCTTCTAAGATAACTGTAACTGCTTGATGCTGGAGGTGTTTTGTTAATGGCGTTTACAAGTCCATAAATTATCCTTGAAGTTTTACCAAACCTTTCCTTTAATAATTCTACAGCAACTGAATAGTTTTCATTTGTGAGCTGTAATCCATCAATAGCTAATTTTGCTTTCAGGGTTGTTTGATTTTTCAGATAATTAAATTTTTCAACATTAGAAAGTTTTTTGTTACTATCTACAGCAGATTCAAAGGAATCCCAAAATCCTTGCCATTTCAAAATAGATCCATCAAATGTTGGGAAATCTAATTTTGGTAATTTAATGCTGGATGTTTTTCCTTCTGCAGAATAACGTTGTTTTTCTAATTGAAATCGTTCTTTTTCCAGCTCAAGTTGTTGATGTTGTAGCTGTAATTGTGCTAATTGTGTTTTGTCAGATCTTATATATTTTACATCCAATTTCTCTTGCCTCTAAATGTCTTTTGAAATGGCAGTCAAATCGTCAATAATATCATTTATGTCAGTTTCAAATAATTGGGATCTTTCAATTTCTTTCAATAATTCATCCTCATCAGTTATCATGGGCATAATTTCATTTTGAATTTCATTCAATATCTTATTTTTTCGGGTTAGTTTGTCGATGATGCTAACTACTTCTCTGTAAGTTAGATATCTTATGTCTTTTTGTAGTATCTCTACAGCAACTTTCAACTTTTTTGTTGTATCTGAACGATGTCCAGCGCGTGAAGCTTTCAATCTTTCAAAGTTAATTTCCATCAAGTCGAGGTCACCACTTGTAGCGAATTTAATTCTTTATATGTAATAATAATAATAATCTGACTCCAAAATCATGAGGCCGCTACAATGTGTCTGCATGTTCTTTTATTCATATATAATTTCAACGTTTCATAATTCTTCTAATTTAGTTTTAACTTCTAACTCTTATTATCGTACTAACTCACTCTAAACACGCCCCTCAAAAGTCTTCCTGTTTATATATATTGTATTCAAATTACATAACAAAGAAACAACAATAACATTAACAAACAATAAGAAATATCCAAACAATGAGAATGGTTTCGCATTCTGCAGCAAGGGTCCCGAATGAAGCGTTTTCTTAATTGTTCAGCGCGAAACTCAGCTATGATTTTGTTATTGGGCAACTCAGGATTGTCATTTTTCAAAAGTAATCCGTTTTCGTACTTTCCTTCTACAAATTGCGTTTTTTCTAATGTAGAAATTGCTTTTCGATCTTCTGGTGAAATAGGTTTCTCAAAATTATATTTTGTTCCGAAACTTTCGGTTGCCCAAAACGTTTTAAGCAAACAGTCATCAATATATTTTTCATTTTTGATAGATAGTGTATTAATTATCGCTGTTTGTTTGGTAGTCTTCCCTCCAAACAAGCTCCAACCGAGAGGTGTTCTAACTGCATATGAGGCTGAGGGCTTTCCTTTGCGGCATTCTATGGGCATTAGTAAATCGGGAGCATATGGACCAATTAAGACTTTAACTCGTTGACCATTAGCTATGTTAATAGGTGACCCTTGTAAATGACTATGTCTTGAAATAATACCTTCAGTAGGAAGGGCACAGTTGGGTAGCTTTAAATTGGATACAGTCCAGACCTCCTTAATTTCAGGTTTTGATTGGTTGTATTCAATGCTAATATTTTGCTGGCTTTTGTAACACTTTGACCAGCTATTGTTTTTATGTCTAACATTAATGGTGTGCCTTTTATTCCTAGATTTGTAGCTATTTCTTCATCTATTAGGGTGGCTTGACTTCCCGGATCTAGGAGGGCTAAGGTTTCACTTTCTCCTTTCGGTCCATGCACTTTGATTTTTAAGAATTGATTTGATTTGATGTAGTATTTGTCACAGCAGCTGTCGTGCCTGTATTTTCGCGCGATTGTGTTTGTTGATTAGATGAAGATGGGTTTTCTTTGTGTAATAAAGTATGGTGTAGACCATGGCATGTTATACATGGAAATTTTGATTGGCATGATTCATTTGCTCGATGATTTTTTCGAAAGCAGAAAGCGGAGTGATAAATCTGCAATTGATTATCTTTTTTCGTCGATTGTTTTATCTTTGAAAGACTGGCAATTCCTAATTGTATGTTTTTCTTTGCAAACGAAACGATCGAAGTTGTGTGATGACTTTTTGATTCAATGGCGTTAATTGTGATCGTTTTATTGTTTTTGCTCAATGTTTTAGCTTGATTTTCAGAACCCAAATTTCCCCAAACCGCATCTGTTGCAGCCAACATTTCACTTTTAATAAACTTAATTAATTGATTTAAATCCGGCTCTTTTTCTTTTGCTCTTATATCGACAATTTTGCGTTTCCATCTAAATTGCATATGAGTAGGTAAACGTTTTGCAATTGCAAACAATGAAATAGACGAATTAATATCTCCGTAGTAATTTAATTGTTCTAGGGCAGACCAGCAGGCGTTCAATTGATAATAGAACTCTTGTAGCTCTTTAGGGTATTTTGAAATAATTTTTCCATCAATAACACGATTAATATATGCTCTCGAAATGATGGCTCTATTTCCGAATGTTTCTTTAATGAGTTTTAACGCTTTTCGTAGCCGTTAGCGGTGTGTGGTAAACCTTCGCATGCCATTTTCGCAGGACCTTGTAAATGGTTTAACAAATGAGTCATTTTTGTTTCTGCAGAAAGGGACTGCCTTTCATGTACTTGATTTTTGCATGAGTTTATGAAATCTTGATACTGGCATGGGTTTCCGTCAAAATCTTTAAGCTTTAAAGTTAATGAAACTAAGGTATCACTCCATTGCGCGTTAACATTTTTATGCGAATCTATATATATATATGTCTTTATTGGAACCAAATAATTTAAAACCAATATGAATACAAAAATAGAAGGCATTAAAAATATGCACTTACACCATATGGAAAATTATTTACAATAAATGGTGATGTTATGTTAGAAATAAATATAAAGTTTAAAAAAAAAAAAAAAAAAAATTAATTTAAATGTTATATTTTTCGTTATAGTTGATATTAATATACAGAAAATAAGACAGTTTATGTATTACGTTTGAATTAAGTATTTTAGGACTTCCATTTTAAATATGAGGTATGATTTTGATGACGTCAACTCTGATGGTAGTGAGTTACAACTACGAAGTATACGATTAAAGTAGAAGTGATGACGTATATTTGAATGTGCAGTTGGCAAATGAAATTTTTAATTATGACTTCTAGTATTTGTCTTTAATTTGAATAAGTGACAGTTGGAAGCTGCATATCTATAAGGCCATGCACAACTTTGTAAAAAAACAATAGGTTTAGTTGAGCTCGTCTGGTTGTGAGTGTTGTTTTACCTAATTGAGCTAGGCGTTCATCATAACGTAGATAGCCAAGACATGGGAAACAACGTGCAAATACTTGCCGTGTGTACCGTGTGTAGTACCGTTGGACTCTTTCTAATTTGTTAAAATCTTTTCTCATGTATGGAGAAAATACAGTGCTACCATATTCCAGCATAGGTTGAACACAAGTTGTAAATGCACGCATACGATGATTTGCATCATTCCAATGGAGAGAGCGTAATAAATAATTTGAAATTGCAAATGCTCGAGTAGAAATAAAGGTGCAATACCGAGAAAAGTTTAGGTCTGGACTAACGTTAATACCTAAGTCTCGGATACATATGGAATAGATGGTAATGTAAAATCATTCAACGAATACGAAAATCTGGGATTGGCTGATCCAAGGTAAAGTGTTGAGCATTTATTTGTAGCTATATTCAGGCGCGGATCCAGGAATTATTTAATGGGGGTCAAAAATTAATTACGTCATTTGCCACGCCCATTTTGTACTCCAAAGAAAGATTGAGTAAGAAGAAAGGAGTCAGTCAAAAAATCAGATAACGATAAACATACATATACAATGACAATAAATGTTAAATTGTAATGGTTATTTTGAGTTAAACATATATAATTATATTGAACTTCACTTCATCAAGAATTAGTCTTCAATATCCAATATACAATTCAGCTACAATCTGCAACATTAAAAAATGACAATCCACAAATAAAAAATATATTTATGAACTATAAATATGCACTCTTGAAAGGGTGTAGTGTTATATAAAATTGATGAATTTATCCGGGATTTATATCGATTACAAGACTGTTCCATTTTATGAGAAATCCCTAAAGTCCTGGTATTTGGAATGAGTTTACCACTTTGATCAAGAAATCCACAAAGCTAAGTTCATTGTCTATTCCAGGTATGAAGTTTTCAAGGTAAATAGTTGTAGCATTGAGTTCCATTGCCTTATTTTTTATGTCAACAGTTGGGCCGGCTTGTTGTGCTTTCTAATTTCGGTACTCAAATTTTGATGCCAGGTTAGATTTACAACAATTTGCAAGAGACTAATAAATTAAAAATAAATTCATCATTAACAAAGGAACGATGACGTGATATTTATAGTGACGTCATCTTTAAATTTTACCGAAAAATTTGGGGGTGACATTTGACCTACTTGCACCCGTCTGGCTCCACGCCTGGCTATATTCAATTGCCAAGTGTTCGCCCAGAGTTGTAGTTGAGATAAAGCATTTTGAAAAATATTTGAATGTTCGATGCGAGAAACAGTGATAGAGTAAGAAATAAAAATCTTGAGATCATCAGCAAATAATTTACAATGTATATCGTCAAATATACGAGGGACATCATTTATATATAATAGAAAAAGTAGTGGACCCAAGACCGAGCCTTGAGGCACGCCACTGACACAAGACACTGGAGGTGAGCTAAAATTACCAACACGTACTGTTTGTATGCGACTATAAAGATAACTCTCAATCCACGTTAATAGAGGGCCAGATATACCATAATATTTCAATTTTAATAACAGCTTTGAATGTGATACACTATCGAATATACCTTTGCCAAATCTATGCACACAGCATCTACACAGTTTTTGCATTCGGGAGCAGTAGTCCATAAATCAAGGGTTTCCAGTAATTGACTTGATGTAGATATATGCTTGAGAAAAGCATGTTACTCTGGTGATATTAGTTTATGTCATATAAGGAAATCTAGAATAGTATCCTTGATAATAGTTTCCATTAATCGACAACACACAGATGTCAATGATATTGGACGATAATTTCCTGCAATATCTGCTGGTGGCTTCTTAAATATAGGGTTAATTATAGAAGTTTTCCATTTATCTGGAACTGAACCAGACATAAATAACAGTTTAAAAATATATCCAAGAGGTTTTATAATAGATGAACCAAGTGACTTTATAAAATATGCGGGTAGATCATCAGGTGTACCAGATAACTTATTTGGCAATTTCTTTATGGCCATCATTATGGAAGGAATATCAAATGCTACATCATCTAAGTTTTGAAAAGTTTGCATACCAATATGAGAAAGTAAGCCATCATCAATTGTTTGAAAAGAAAATTGTTTGCTTAGAATAATAGCTTTGGACTTATCGTCCAAAGCAAGATCATTATTTGCATTTCTTAAACGTGCAATTCCAGTCTTTCTCTTCAAACAAGAGTTTATATGAGAGTAAAATGCTCGTGGGTTGTTTCTTTGCACAATGTTTTTTCTACGTTTCTCACATATTTAGCTATAGCTTTATCACATTTTCGAGAACATACCTTATATCTTGCGTGACCATCCGAACTAAAGCGCAATCGCCACAACCGTTTTTTCTCGTTAAGTAGACGAAATATAGAAGGCGGGTATTTCTTGTAACTCGTATGTACCCGCTTTCTTGGAACATATGTGTCAATAAGATAACGTAAAAGTAAAACAAATTGTTCGTAACATGCATTTACCGAGGAACAAATGGAGAAGAATATAATCCAGTCTATATCTGATAAATAGCTGGTAATCTGTTGGATATCGGCTTTAGGAAAGTCTCTTTGGGGTAATGTTGGGTGGAATATTGGTGACAATCGTAATAAGAATGATAAACAGTTGTGATCACTCGAGGAGAAAGGTTCCAAAGGGTCGATTTTAAGAACACTTTGTTCATCGTTTGAAAGTATTAAATCCAAGAGGTTTGAGCCACGAGTCGGAAAATTAACTAATTGATAAAGACCATTTTCTTCACAAAATTCGAAAAAATCGCGACCTTGATTTGTGCTGGCTGTTTGATTTTGCCAATCCATATTTGGGAAATTAGAATCCCCACATAAATCCCCACATATTACAGAAGGGTAAGGTACGTCACAGCTTTTTGATAGAGTTTCAATAAGATTTTTAGTATCAATAGATTAACAATTAGGTGGTCTGTATGCACAACAAGCCTCATTTTAGAGGAATTTTTATCAACAATATCAACTGCAATCAGTTCTACATTTGTGTCCATTTCTTTGATAATAATTTGAGAACAATGAATAGTAGCATTTACTAGAATTATTACACCAACACCTCGTCGGCCAATGCGATCAAAGCGAAAAATTCGATAGGTTTTGCTAGGGCATACCATTGCATCATTTGTTTTATCAATTTGTAGCCACGTTTCCATAATAGCAATAACATCATACTTTTCTTCTTTCAAAATTAGATGTAAATTTGAAAGATTATTTCCAAGACTTTGTGCATTTAAATATAGTCATGAAATATGATCTGTACTAGCATTTTGAATAGGAAACATCTGAGGTAGTCATGACGATGACTGTTCCAGGCGCATCGTCTACCTGCTTATCGATTTCATTTGTTTTATGACTTTGACGTCGTTTAATTTCAATTTTCTTTTCAGCGTCCTCAAGAATAGATGATGACAATTTAACTTCATCATTCCAATTTACAATTTTTTTTTCAGAATCACCAGATTTTAATTCATAGACACCATAGGAATTTGTTTTGATGTTGAAAGCGACAGTAAATTGTATTTCTGTTTTAGATTGCTCTTCCGTCAGTTTGTCATTCAACATATCAATCGCAAGTTTTAATATTTCGCGTTGTTTCCTAACTGGTAAAGGACTGGCAAGACCAGTAAAAGGATAAATGTTTACATCGTTAAAATCGACTTTATTGTTCACTAGTCGTCTTGCAATATATATTTTTTGGCTGATTTCAGATTCCTTGAAAACAACTTTTAACAAAGGAGGGGACAAATGTGGATCAATCAACGGTCGATTTGCTTTCAGTCTCATTGTTGACGTTACCATAACACCAGCTCCGGGGACAATTATAGTATTACAAATAGATTTCGCAATGTCAAAATCACGTTCTGGATCAGAATAACGGTCTTCATTAAATGTTGGAATATTTGAAATTATCAAAGTATTGTTTATGACTTTTTTATTTTCATTTTCTTTAAAACAATTTTTGATGGATGAATTTGTAGCATTTGTAACAGCTACTTTAATTTGAGAGGCAATAACAGCAAATGATTTTGATTTTTCTGCTGAAACAACAGCGGTTTGGGGCTCACGTTTTGCGAGCAGTTCAATGTTTTTTTCTATGTTTAGTAATCTGTGTTCCATGTTTGAAGTAGAACACACATTTTCATTTTGAGATAAATTGCAACAAGATTCACACAT
The DNA here is from genome assembly GCA_916610825.1 of Haliclystus octoradiatus. Lineage (NCBI taxonomy): Eukaryota > Metazoa > Cnidaria > Staurozoa > Stauromedusae > Haliclystidae > Haliclystus > Haliclystus octoradiatus. The sequence continues at coordinate 8,838,148 of OU744446.1, forward strand.
GAAACTCCAAAATTGACTTTGAATCATTTGTTGAAACCAGCGTTGCGAATCAGATTTACAAGCAATATCAATATGTTTGCCAGCTTTAAGACAGCGAATGTGTATATCATTGATTTACACGATGAACATGGTAGGGCATCATCTGCTAAGGTAGGAGACCTGCACTGCACTGGAAGCAAGCGGGTGCAGAATCCATCTTCATGCAAAGTATCTCCGATAGCAGTAATCAAAAGTGAATATTTATACAAAATATACAGATTAAAATAATACTGAACACTTTTATGGTTGAACCATTAGACCGGGAGCCCTTAAAATTTAATTACGTGAAAAGACTCAAGGCCCTATCTATTGATTGATTTTTATTCGAGTCCTTCTTAATGAGGGATGTACTTGAGTTTTGATCTATTTCTGGGCTGGTGCTTGTTAACTGTTCTTCTACATTTGAGGGAACAGTGGGCGATTTGCTAGATTCTAAATAATCTTCAATAGCACATATCATCGTCTCAAACTGCAATTTTACATTTGCTAACCATTCATTCAATTTCAAGAGTTCGAAATTTCATTTTTAAGTTGTTGTTGAATTAATAACAGCTTCATTTGATAATGTTACTTCATCAAAATTGTTTGCAGTTTGATGCGATATGATTTAATTAATCTTAAATTGGGGGTTGAGTGCAGACATTCTGTGGCATGTGTCATAGTTCTTGTTAGGTGAGACAGCTTGCCTGCTCTAGATATTCTTAACCTTACTTTCATGTCACTATCCGATACTATTGTCTCTTGACTTGAATCTGATGATTGGCTAGCAGTATCAGAATTATTTTGATTATCTTCCTCAGGGATCGGAAGATTTGTTGGATTAGAATCAGACATTATGAAATGAGTTCGAGCAAGATGTCACTCGATGTCACTCCGGTTCGACGGACCAATATTACGGTGGCTTTTTGTGGAATGAAGAGGACTGTATATGTGATAAAATGATTTGGTTATATTGCTCAGATACCACGTAATAAATGATTATGCCTTGATTCTAATTGCTATGTGAATTATGTGTATATGATATTAATGAACAATTGTTACCGACAATTTCGTGATGAATTCTTTATCTCGTATATGTGTATGTTTGAATCTCCTGAAGATTACTTTTGATGAATGAAACCAAAGATATGACAACCATTGACTTCTATGTTGAGTATTTTATTAAACAAAATAAATATATATATGACTGCATAACGTAACATGATGAATTGAACTGTAACTTAACTCTGTATTAACAATTGAATATATGTTGAAAGTGAACTGTATTTATATTAATGCTACATGCCTGAGGTATAATATTGATGGGGTTTCACGCATGTATACAGAATGTGTTCTATTGTAAATATTACTGCATTAATATTTTTATGTTGTAATTTAGTTAATTATGTTGGCAATATATGAATGTTAATTATGAATATAAATTAAATTAACGATTATAATAAATTTAACTACAGCATGGTTTTAATAACAAAGGCTGATATTGATAGTCGTAAAATGTTTTCACGAGGACGAGGCTAACAAGATACTCTTGTTTATTTGCTTAGAAAAAGGAACATATGCACTCCAAGAGTACAAGTTTCCTGGGAATGCGCAGCATGTACTTTAGTCAAAGATACAATATAGGGTAACAACTAATCAAATAAATGGTAAGTCCACTCACATATTGCTTAATTAGTTAATTGCTTTCATTATCACTATATTCCAGTGGCGCAACATTACATTAAATCTTCAAACATCTTATTTTAGATAATTAAAAAACAATGATGATGACCATATATAGTTTAAAATCAGCTTATTACCCAAAACCAGCAGTAGCCGAGAAAACCAGGTAGATGCCCCATTTATATAGTGTGCGCCATCTTTTAATTTTCTGTAGTTGTCTGATAAATGTACATTATGCTGGACACATTTGCACTGTACTCTATATCATGTTATAGTAGTGGTAGGTATGGTTATAAAGTACAGTATATCGCAATACAGTGATCTAAACTTTACACTAGTATACTACTACAACCAAACCTGTTACAAAAGTCAACTCCTAGAGCGGTAAACCTATCTATAGTTGTCTTTCTATAAATGTCCAAAATTATATTTTCTATTAAATCAACCCTGTTTATAAGGGAAACCTGCATATAGAGGGAAATTTACAATTTTCATAGCTAACTGCTATATGAAGGTTATATACACAGTTCTACAGTTTTGTGTGTTATTGTCAATTGTGTTATTATGACTTTTTCTCATTTCCACAGGACATTCTTCAACAAATGACAATAGTCTAGAAGTTATTGATTTAGATTCTGGAGATTTAGATTCATCAAATCATGCTCTTCAACTGGTATGACGACAACATTAAAGAGGAGGGGACTTAATAATGTATCTGTGTAGCCTGCCAGGATTCGAGTGACCCCATATTGCGAGGCAGCGAGGGAGTGAGGCAGTGACGTAACGAGCGAGGCAGGACATAACAAGAATAAATAAATTAGGTTCTGGCATTGCCTTTGGAATCATGGCTAGGAGCGTTTTCACCTAGGTGTCATTTTATTTTCGTTGTCTGTTTCAATAAAAATTACTCATTATGTATTATTGCTAATTTTAAATATTTTAACTCTGTTGCGAAAACAATACCAAGGCGATACTTCGAAGGGAAAATTTCACATCATTTACTTTGTAATTTCGCGTCATAAAATTGCGCTAGGCTTCTAGTATAATTAGTGAGAAATTAATATTCTTCTGGTAATAGTTTGCATGGTTATTTGTTGTTTACAAAATTTAAAATAGTTTATTAAAATGTTTTAATTCTGCTGTGACATCAGCTTAAGGCGAGACAACTTCGCATTGTACTAAAAGTAGTGAAAATCACTAGTTATTTTAGAATTGGTTTGTTCTAGGAGTTGAGCGTCTGTATTAAGCGCTTGGGGTAGGAGTTCGATACCAACCGTCGGCATGATTATTTTCCCCTTTTTTTCACTTTGATTTATTTTTTGGATACATCTTTTTCTTACATTGTATTGGTTTGATTCATTTTCTTCTGCTTTGATTTTTTTGTTTTAATTCATTTTATGTGATTGTTTACTTTATGCTATTTTATTGAAGTTGATTTTTTTATTTGATCTGATTTTATTCATTCGATTGGAGTGATTTTACTTTATAGAATTTGATTTGATTATATTTTTCTTTACATGATGATTTGATTGATTTGATATTCTATTGAATTTGATTTCAATTGATTTATTTTGATTATTATATCATGCAGACTATCAAATTTGAACTGTTCTACAGCAGATGGTCAATACATCAGATCTATATATAGCCTAACAATAATGCAAACATCAAACTCATTGTACTCTATTGTTTACATCCCTTTGGCTATCATAAATTATTATAATTCATCTGGTGTACTATCCATTGTTCACTTTCTGATTGGTGTATTTGTTTCTGATTGATATGACATGCCCTATTTCATGAAAGTTCTACATTTTATTCTCATAAACATGCATCAATTCCATTTGATTTATTGATTTCGATTATCAAAAAGTTAATACATTTTGCTTCATAGCTTCTAAATTAATTATTAGGCCTTCTTATGTGTGGCCAGCATGGGTTTTGATTTAACTCTTTATCAATTCAAAAAATTCATAGGAAGTGGCGGTATACATTAATGATCCTGTTTGCATTAATGATGATGATACCAACTATACTGTGTCACAGTGTAAATTAAATAATTGGCTTTGTTAAACTCTCTACTTGACATACAGTGTCCATAGAGGAATACAATTTTGTTTGCATTCAAATTATATTGCAGGCGACACTGCAGCCTCATCAAATCAGGTGGAAATTCTTGATGAAGAACCGAGTAAGTCGTGGTCATTGCTGACCAAGGCTATTCTTCGTCAACTAGAATTTACGGAAAATACTGCATTTAACTAGTACATTGATCAACTGATACTGATTCTGTTTCATAGCAAATTATGTTATGCCTGGTGCCTATTGCACATGTGAATTCCAAGCTGGCATTTTTTATGTGGGTAGAATCCACAAAATGTCCCAATTAATATGCCTACCCTTATTGATGGAAAACTTCACTTTGTTTAATGGCCACATACATGTTAACTACTGAAAACAATAAAAATAGAAAAGCTCTCATAACTGATTTGCAAAACTTGTACAGTACTTCTAGAATGATTTCTCTTCAATTAAATTTTTATCAGATACTTCATAAGAATCTATAAACCTTGAAACTTGATAGGCCTACTTGCTATAATTAGACAGGAGAATCCAAATTTGTAAAAGAGAGCAAAATTTGAAATCGCAGTAAAAATGCTTTGATATTTTTTCATCGTTTGTGAAGGTATCGATTTGAGCAGATCTACAGCAGCATTCAAAAGTCCATTAAGTGAATATGTTGAGGAATTGTGCTTGAAAGTGATACGATTGAGCATATGGATTATTTAGTTTTTCTCTAACTTTGCTATGCTTATATTTCCCTTCAAAAATTTACACTAATTTCCAATAATACTTTGTTCAATCATGTTATTAGAAACCATGTTCAATTTTTAAATCTTAATAATAATTTAAATAAATCTCATTATAATAATTAGGTTTGCCTGGGTTTGAAACATCTGGTTTGAGTCCATATCTGAGAGGAAGCTGGGAAAATGCTACGCAAATTTTGAAGAAAAATGGAGTCATGCCCTCTCCCTTCTATAAAACTCATAGAGTCGTACTTTCACTTGCAAGCAAAACTGGTATTCACAATGTTATTCTCCAAATGGTTGGAGCAAGGCAAATTGTCTATTTTAAAAATTTCAGCTACAATTACGAAAATAAAAATTGACTAGTTACGTCATATCAATGACAGCTTTGTGATGATTATTAGTTGCAATTTCTAAAAATATAAGCATCCTACATTCATTACTTAATGTGCGTCATTCATGCATAAGGTGATGACAATTCAGCACATAAGCAGGATGTCTACAGACTAGAGGTCTCTAGCGGTTCGATTCCATCAAAACTCCCCTGCATATTGTTAGATCAATGTTAAATTTTTAATAGATCTAATAGCAAAGAATACAGTGCTCAATGTCATATGACAAAGCTATAAATAATATTATTATAATTACAAAATTTTTTCAGTCTTTTTGATTGGTGAAGAGTCCCGAATAATTCTAATTATATTCAATAGAAAACGCAATATTTAGAGTTAAAACACGTCATACCTCGAGATATTGATTCTGTCAGCATAATTCCCTTGATTGAATGGAAATCAATATCTCATTCCCTACTACCCAGGCCCCGCGCCGTAGAGTTAATGTAAGCATAACAAGCAACATTTCTGAATAATTATGCTAGGCTTTATGATTTCTTCAAAATTGGAAAGCAAATCATAGGAAAACAAAAGGCGTCAGAGAAAAATATTATCAGAAATAGAAGAGACTTAACATGCTAATTTGTATCCCAAATAACTGCACTTGGAAATTGTAATGATAAGATGCAAATAAACTAAATTGTACAACTATTTAACAGGGTATTTAATTATCATGATTATATATCTTGAAAACAAATGTATTTATTGTCCAAAGTCTACATTTTATCATAGTTTTCAAGTTCCATTATTTGGTAATAATAAATTAAAGTAGCAAGTTAATGATAATATTTTTCTTGGACACTTGTTTACTTACCATTTGCTTCTCAAATTTTAAAATAGTAATAAAACTTTTATTGAACACGGCTTTACATGCATATTATTGAGAATAATTCAGACCTCGGTCAAAGTTTATCTGTCTATTATTAGCCTAATTTCTTAACAATAGAAATAGAAATGAGTCAAAAACCACTTATGATAGTTTTAAGTTTCATGCTTCTGTAGCAATCATCAGACAGAAATAAACTATTTACTATTACTATATTTTCAAAATTTTTACCTATTTATTACAGGTGTATGTTTTCATTTCTATTTCTATTATTATTATTTACGGTTCTGTCATACGACTTTGGTAATTGTATTCTTTGCTATCAAAATTGATCTAATAATACGCAGTGGTGTTTCATGGGCAACCATCCGGTGATGTTTTGGTGGGGGAATGCGGGGAAATGCCGTTCCCCTACTACTTTCTCCAGGGGAACGGCGTTCCCTCAATTTTTCCATCTGAAGTGAAGTTTGATATGTTCTTGTAGTGATATATATCGATCAGAAAATGAATTTATCTGACCATCTGGCAACACTCCTAATGGCAAGATTGAGATTAAAATTTATTCATTCATTCTCAGTTGAATTTTATTTTATACTTGAAATAGAATTTGGAGCACCAATCGCCAACCAAGCTTTACAAGTGTCTGTGTCATTTAATAAGATACTAAATTTTAATAAATTCAACTTTCTAGCTAACTTCATTTTATAACAAGGAAATAATTAAATGACTCAATAAAGTATACTGAATACGCATCTTGAAATGCACTACAGAGCTCTCAATAGATTATTATTTTGAATTTTTTTCTGGGGGTATGCCCTTGCGAAAATCTGTTCAGAAGTTTATGAACAGTTCATGTACAGTTCATGAACAGTTCATGAACATTAAATTGCTCCAACTTTCCTGAACTGTTCATAAACTGTTCTTGAACCCTCACAGACAGTTCATGAAAGTTTGGGGCCATTTAACATTCATGAACTGTTCATGAAATCCTGAACTGTTTTCGCAGGGGTGCTCCCAGAGCCCCCTAGAAGGATGGGCCTTTTGTCCCTATAAGAATTATGAGCCGTTCCCCCACTAATTTTTTTCCAGAAAACATAACTGTAACTGTCCCCTTATTTTTTTGTTGAAAATGAAGCATAATGTGTTTCTGGTATACAGTATTAGTATATTTGACTTTGTTGCGCTCTGTGAGTCTCGAAAATGCTTCGACAAGAGAACCTGAGATGTCATAGCATTGAACACTTTCCCAGGTATACATGCCCCAAGCCCCCTAAACTCAAGGCCAATTGAAAAATGACACTTTAACTGCTGTTCCCCCACTAGATAGACTTCTACAAACTGGTAACCACTGAGGTGACCGTTATAACAGGTTGCAGTGAATGTATTTGACTGAAAACATCATTGATAAGTAACAATATGTGTGTAATGTATGTATGAAGTCTGTAGAGGTATGTCAATATTGGGAAAACAGGGTGTGGTCCATCATTCTAATGTCGACTTCCCTTTTCATCTAGGTATGATTGTAGATCGTATGAAAATTTTCACATGTGAGACCATGTGATAGTTGTTCTCTATAAAGAGTCAGCATTAAAGTCAGCACTTAAAGAGTACAAGTCACCTATTCTACGTAACGCCTTGATTGGTACAGGAGCATCAGGAGAAAAACCTGGATCCAAAAAACGAAAAAGAAAAGCTTCTGATGCTCCTCCAAGAAAGACAGATTGGTGGAATAGTCCACGGGGGCTGAGTGGAGATAGTGGAGGAGAGGTTGGTGAATCAATCTACATGGTATTTGTGGAGGACACAAGGGCCTTCAAGTGCTTTGGTTGTGGTGGAAATCGAAGGACTGCAGATAATGCTGCATATCCTGTTAAGCCGCCTCCAAATGACAAATGTTTAAGGACCAAAGCCCACAGGAGTTACAGAGCGAATCCAGGGACAATGAGAATGGTACTACATAAACTGGTACTTTAGTCACTCCTCTACGCTTGCTTTCATTTAACTCTCGCTCATTGGTCAACAAATTAGCCGAATTACATATGCTTTTACTATCAAACCAATATGATATCATCACTATCACTGAAACATGGCTTTCATCTCGAATTCCAGACAGTCTCCTTTTAAATGACTCTGATTATGTCGTCGTACGATGCGATCGTGAAAATAAAACTGGCGGTGGTGTAGCTATCTTTCTCAAAAACAAAATTGATTTTAGCATTGTTACTCCTCATACTTATAACACCGAACATATCACTATTGATATTGGTCCTGCAAAACAAAAGACTTACAGAATTGTGTGTATTTATAGTCCTCCATCATCTGCCTTGAACTTGCAAGAAAATATCAATCTCTGTCAATCTATTGAGTCTGAAGTATCCGCAACTTTTCCATTTTATATGACAGGTGACTTCAATTTACCACTTATTGATTGGACAGTACCTCTTAGTAAAGGCAACACTGCTCACAATAATTTTGTAGATTGTATATGTCGCAATGGTCTCACACAGCTAATAACTGAACCTACACATGGTACATCCACACTTGATCTATTCATTTCAAATCGTCCTACTACAGTTTTAAATTCATCAGTTATAGAACAATTCACTCCAAGCTGCGATCACTCAATGATTGAGATTGATCTTGATATTCAAAATTGTACACATTATAATCCTATCAAAAGATTTAAGACTCCTAACTTCAGAAAAGCAAATTATCAAGAAATATGTCGTGTTTTGTCTTCAATAAATTGGAACTCGTTATTTTCTAACTGCATCAATGTTGAACAATACTGGCTAAAGTTGTGCTCTGTTTTTGATAGTATTATTTATGATGATAATTTAGTTCCAAAATATAAATGTGGTAGGGTAAGGAAATACCCTAGTTACCCTAAGCATATTCGTCACCTTGCAGAAAAAAGCGTCAACTATATCATTTATCAAAAGACAATCCATCTTTAAAGTCGAGCTATAATAGCGCTGCCAAGATATATGCATTAGCGGTCAAAGAATTCCATCTTCAACTTGAAAATGAGGTTGTTGAAGCTGATTCGGTGAAAAAATTCTATTCGTTTGTAAATCAAAAATTGAACTCACATCCTAAAATTCCATCACTTCAATGTCCAGATGGATCCCTTACTGATGACAATTCAATCAAATCAACTATTCTGAATAATCAATTTGCAAGTGTTTTTACTGTAGACAATGGTGTTATCCCACCGTTTGAAAAGAAAGTTGAATCCAATACACAATTGAACTTTATTGAGTTTTCTTATAGTAAAGTTATGAACGCCATCAAAAATCTACCTTCAAAAACATCAAGAACGCCAGATTCCTACCCTGCGTTGTTCTTAAAATCAATAGCAAATGAAATTGCCATACCACTCGCAATGTTATTTGAAATATCTTTGAAATCTGCTACTCTTCCTGCTGTATGAAAAACAGCTATTGTCAGCCCCATTTACAAGAAAGGACCTTCCAGATTAGCAGTAAATTATCGACCGATATCACTAACTTCAGTTATTTGCAAAGTTATGGAGTCTGTTATGGCGACAGACATTCTAAAGTATCTCAAAGCTCATAATTTAATCACTAAAGAACAGTTTGGCTTTATTTCTCGGCGTTCAACATGTACGCAATTATTAGCTGCTTTAAACCAGTGGTATGCTGCTGTAAATGAGCGTATGAAGGTCGATACAGTTTACATTGATTTTAGCAAGGCTTTTGACACTGTCTGTCATAGTAAATTAATATCAAAATTGAAGGGATATGGCATTAACTATGAACTTTTAAAATGGATAAAATCTTTTTTGACTGGTCGCACCCAACAGGTAGCTGTCGGGGATTCAACATCGGGAATCCTCCCTGTAATAAGTGGTGTACCTCAGGGTTCAGTTTTAGGCCCTCTTCCTTTAATTGTCTATATAAATGACATTGTAAGCTGCTTGGAACTCAACTGTGGTATAAAACTCTTTGCTGATGATGCTAAGATTTCGTTTAAAAGATTTACCACTGACAGTACTCTTCTACATTCTACACTTGAAAACCTCTCCTCCTGGGCAGAACGCTGGCAACTCAAAATTGCCCAAGATAAATGCTCTGTACTTTCATTTGGGAAATCATCTATTTCGGATGCTACGTATCAGTTAGATGGAAAGGCATTATCACGTTCATCTTCTGTGAAAGATCTTGGAATCCTACTAACTGCAGATCAAGAGCTGTTAGTGAAAGCGTTCACAACATACGTCAGACCAATGCTTGAGTCATCTACGCCAGTCTGGAATCCCTATCTCATCAAGGACATAAATATTTTAGAAAATGTTCAGTGCTCTTTCACAAGATATGTTTGTTTGAAAAATAATTCTTACAAACCCTATGTAGATCGTTTTGCCTACACCAATCAGAGCTTGATGCATAAAACACCTTTCCTCGAATAGCAGATTTTTGTAGACATCAACTAATTCCAGAAATGATAATGGTCTTTTAACGCAAGCTCCATCTCCATTTAGGACCGGATACTCCCTTTTCTTGTTTTTTATTTTCTTACTTAGACACTCTAGGGCGTTATTATAGTATAACTCTTCTCCAAGCCCTGAATCAGCTCGAACATCCTTCAGCATGCCATTCTTCATGTCACTCAATACATAAGTCCTGAAATGTCCCTGAAATTTCATAGGCCAGCTCTTTTCTACCTCAAGCAAAACAGCATCAAAATCATCTCTGGTACAGTCAACAAGTCCTTTGGTTTTCCTGGGTTCTGACCCAAATATGTCATTTTAATTCTTTCCGGCATCAGCTGTTTCGTCCAACTGCATTTAAATATTGTTTTTCAAATGCCAAGTACAAGGTAAAAACGTAGACGATTTGAGAGGGTGATAGAAGGCCTTTTGACCCCTGCCACGGTCTCCACCAATAAAGCGTATGTATTCCAGGTCATTGTTCATTGGGAGCAGAGAGTAAGCAAAATAGCTGTGAACATCTGCAGATTCCTCTGCCGTGTGAACCATACAACGGCCTGGCACATTTACAAATTTCTTGCTTTTACTATTTATCAACGAATTTACATTGTATGAAGTGAGAGTCAAGAAAAATTTACCAACGTTAAATGTTGTATCAATAGAGAGTATACCATAGGATTTGTAGGCTGGTTTGCTAGTACATTCAGCGATAATTTCTTCCAACTGAGCAGGAAAGGCCAAAATAAACTGAGTGCCTGTGCAAGTTTTTTCCAATCTCATCATAATTATTACAATAATTAATTAACTCCTCCACAATGCTAGATGCTGATTGATTTGATATTCTCCTATAAGTAACTTGCACGTTTGTAACCAACAACTCAAATTTCTCTTTGCTGGTGAAAGACGTTTGGTTAATGTCGACCGGCATGATTGATGGGCGTACAAGAAATGAAAAGAATATGCCTCGACATTGCAGAATACAAATTAGAATCACATGATTGCTAGCTAGCTGCAATGATGTTGCATAATTATTAATGTGTGTTGACCGGATATATCAGATAATCAGAAATTGTACTTAATTTTAATGTAGGTCATAAGACATGCATCAGGAATCAATTATGGAGCAATTGGCATTGCGCCATGTTGACAATTGCATAGCGACAGAAATCGGTTGTTTCTGAGAAAGGAGATTTGATTAACCTCGTTTCGAAAACTCCAGGGTCGTATCCCGTCAAGATATGGTCCAGGTCTTGTTTGTCTCACGCTAACCCCGAGGCAAAGATAAACATAGACAATACTTGAGTTGTAGCATTACGGTATAATATTATAACGTTGGCATTAAAGTAGAGGAAAGAATACAGCAAATTAAGTAAAGCACATGTTTTAAAACTTGAATAATTGTTTAAATATACGTGCGAATTTACAATCAAGGTGTCACATAACAATAACAGGAATAATAACAATCCACATCTGGTAAATATGTATTACCACGAAACAAAAACAAACGTGGATTGATGTGCCATAATTGTGTCGATGCTTTCCCAGTTGAATTGTTGAGCTGACCAAATTGGGAGAATTAATTCAACGGAGAACATACGTAATAAAGAAAATGCATAAATCTTCAGCAGACATCGTATTTATTTGCAAGATAATAAATAATGAAGCAAATTAATTGCACTTGCATGAACGAATGTGTACATACCCATCGAAATCATATACAGCATGACTTGGAAGTTTCAATTCTAGCCTATTCATGCTTTGCATAGATACTAAATATGAAGCTTATCACATTTATCGGTCATATTTATTGGAGAAATAATAGATATCGTATATTTGAATCAAAAGTTCATACAAAATATTCTGTACAATGCCGTGAAGTATTCGTCATGTCAACCCGGAAATTCTAGATTAAATCAAGCTGGTCTGTATTTTACACCCACCGCTGGAAACGGTATACTAGCAGAACAATGTTTTGAACTTTTTTGCCAAGCGAAGGACAAATAGTTGTTTTCCGAGGGTCGGATAGGAGCTGCGTTGCATGACCTAATATATAGCTAATGCTCCATCATGTGGTTTTTCTCGATATCTCTATCGGTGTCGAAAGCAAAACTTAATAAATTCTATGTCGAAATGGTGACTAACGTTGCAGCTTTTACAATTAGACGCTGTAGTTTAGCGAGCTTAATGTCACGCTGACGGGTAAACCCTTTCAATGTTGACCAAATCTCACTTACCGAAGGAACAACAAGCTCAGCACAGTTGCTCGGTTTTATAGCGCTATCAGCTATTGTTTGCAGCTTTTGAAAATCAAGCTTTTTGCTGAAACGGTTTGAAACTATCTGAGCAAGAGCATTGTCAATCGGTGGACCGTCAGTGGAAGACTCAGTCAAATCTAAATCTAGCTCAAGTTAAAATTCATTTTCACATTCAACAGAAATAGAATCGTCTTCATCGTTTTCATCGTTACTTTTTTCTGCGCCAGTTTGAGAAGGGCTTAATACAGAAATGAGAGGAACAGGCTTCTGTTGAGTTGACATTCTACGTTGCCCAAACTTACTGAACATGGATGTCTGTTGCTCGAGCCGTCCCTCCCATTTTGTATCAAGTTCCGCAAGCGCATCTGTTGACAATGATGGCGAAATACGTACATCACCTTACTCAGGACTTTTAGATGGTTTAGACATGACTGTAGATGTACTTACAATCCCGACACAGGGAATTAATAATATTTCTCAGCGACAAAGGCTGTAAACTAGTGGTCAACAAAGGACCTAAGTTATATACCAAACAGAGGTGAATCGCCTGATGATATGTATTGCAGAATTTAAATACGCGCACTTGAAAGCCTTGTTTGATAATTTGATAATTAATGTTATAAAATAGAAACCTATAAATACAATCACACAATAATACAAATGAAGACTTACTGTATTGTAGATATACTCTCTTGAAACACATCCACACCCATAGGAATCGAGCGTCAAACTAAAGCCCCTAGGAGCTGTCAAGCATCTCACGTGATAGCTCCGACTAGACAATAGGTGATTAATAATTCAGCCTATAAACCGAAATCATTTATGGGACCGACTGATTAAATATGATCAAATTGTGATAATGTATTTGGGCTACTTTTTATTTGATTTAATGATGGCGGGGAGGGGGAGACATAAGGTAAGATATTTGGCTTATTTGCTGTTTTAAAATTGAGCTATATTGAACCAATATATCAGCTATTCCAGTATAATTACGGTACTCAACTATAATTTTCAAGGTATATATGATACATCAAAACTTCTATCAATGTTCGTGTCAGCTCGACCACGTCAATTGTTTCTTGCAACTGTGCTGCTAATGTGTGAAACTGTCTATAATAAAACGTCTTGGAATGAAGTCTAGGAGGAAAACATATACCGATTCTGTCTGGAACAATTATGTAAAGTTCAAAGACATAAAATACATGAGGTTGTCAGTGTCTTTTTTTTTATATAATTCCCAATATAATGCTACAGCAGCTACATCTACAGATGAATCGTATACAGTATACATAATCGTATAAATAAGTGATGAACATATAGTAATAGTAAAACAAACAAAAAATAGTAATAGTAATAATTAATTAATAGTAGTAATAGTAAAACAAATAAATTGTCATATAATTGAAATATTATATAAAATGTTTAAAACATAATAAGTTTAAATGTT